>JAHKKF010490776.1:0-14180 GCA_019740295.1 Labeo calbasu | reverse complement strand
TTTTAAATATATATTTCTACATGCGCTTTATTTCATTTTAAGTTTTAGTAATTTTCTTATGTGATTTTTGTCGTTTAAATTTGTTGTAGTTTTGCAGTTTATTTATTTATTTTAACACTTATTTTTAGTTAAGTACTGAAGTGCCAAGACATTTTTACTTTTCTTGTAAGTTTTAAGATAAATAAATAAATAAATCAATAAAACTTGACACAAAAAATACTTTTCTTGTAAGTTTTTTTTTTAAGTCAAGTTTTATTTATTTATTTATTTATTTATTTATTTATGTTTGTTTACAAATAAGTTTTGTAATTTTAGTACTTAAACTTATTTCATTAAGTGCCAATTAAGCCAACATTTCTATGTTTCATGTAAGTTTTTTGGTTTTAAAGTTTTTAATAATATAATATAATATAGTACAATATAATATAATATAATATAATATAATATAATATAATATAATATAATATAATAACATTTATTTATTTACAAATAAGTATTAGTCATTTTAGTACTTAAACTTATTTCATTAAGTGCCAATTAAGGCAACATTTCTATTTTTTTATTTCAAAGTGTTTTTTGTGTTCAGATTTGTATTAAAATTTAATTAATTAATTAAAAATATTTTTTGGTCATTTTAATACGTTAATGTAAACTTTTTTTTCCATAAAGCGTGAATTAAGGGAACATTTCTATTTTTCAAGTTTTTAATTAATTTATATAAACAATATATATTTTTGTCATTTTAGTAACTTATGTTAATTTATTTCATTAAGTGCAAATTAAGGCAACATTTCTATTTTTTCATCTAAGTAAGTTTTTAGTTAATTTATTTATATAAACATTAATTTTGGGTAATTTTAGTACTTTTTAACATTAATTCACTTTATTAAGTGCGAATTAAGGCAACATTTCTATTTTTCATGTATGCTGACATGCTGCGGGCCTGTGCTGTGGGCGACCCGAGTTCGCTCACCCCCTTCTCTTTCTCCCACTTTGCTTCCTGTCTTACCTACACTGTCCTATCTAAATAAAGACATAAAAACACCAAAAAAAAAAAAAAAAACAATAAAGGTAGCTTTGTGGTAATACTACACAAAAAATACCGATATGATACAATATATAAAATAGATATGGTAAAATAACAATTCACTTGCCCATTCATTTATTCAAATAAATAAATAAATACTATTTTCAGATCCTGGGGCAATAAAAAAACACATCCAAAGAACAGCCAATATCCAACTTTTCAGTAAACCAATGCAAAATTAGTTTTCTGATCTGAATTTTAAAAATACACCAAATGACAGGCTTTTCTCTTGTGTGGAAATCGGTGAACTTAATTCAGAAGTACATTTATTTTCTTCCCAGCATCTGTAGCATAAGTTACTTGAATTCTATTGATAACCCATGACGTGTTTTCAGTCTTCAGTCAGACGACATGAGATTGAGCGCCCATAAACTTAATATTTAACATTCATGGGGAAATATGACACGTTATGTGACACTTTAATGCATTTAGACAACCAGAATGACAACTAAGCAAAAGCACATCCATTTTTTGTTTATGCCTTAAAACCTTTTTAGCAAGCCAGTTCTCAATACTGTTAATACATATAATTTCAATCCGTCATACCAAAATCTAAACCTAAACAGAACGTCCCAGTAGCTTCACGTCAAACACTAAACAAAATCATCTATGAGAATGAGCATTCCTCACAAATCAACGATATCAAGAAAGCGTGCAGTGCGTCCTGTTGATTCGTTTAACTCAAAATCAAAGCTGGAATCATCTAAGCGGTTTGAATTGACACGGATTTCACTAGTGAAATGTGGACTGAAATGTGTTTGGCTTTCTAATGGATGACTGAAGACAACAGCTGTAAGCGACATGTATCCGCACTCATCCCTTCCCCAATGACAGACACCCATGTCGTTTCCATGGTAATGCACTTCCTATTCTTTCTGCCTTTGAGACGCCTGGAGTTCTTGAACCCTGAGCACATTTCCCATCATGCTTTGTATTTCAAGACACACAAAAGGGAGTAAAATCAAATCAATCTCTCAAGAGCGTCCTTTACAAATTTGATTTCTTCGGGGTAAAAGTAACGCATCGTTTTTCGCAAACATATGCCGTGTGTATGGATTAGCACGAGGACGGATTTGATCGACACACATGCTTTAATCATAACGTCATCTTGTAATGTGAAAATCAGCGGTGAATCGTAACCTACATCATTTCAGCTGTCATTTCACTGCTGGCCAAATTGCATATGGGCCATTTTCGACACTCGCACGCTCTCTCCTGCGCTCTTCATTATGAAATGATGGGCTGAAGGCCACTTGTGCCGGGTCTCGAGGGGGAAGGACTGAAGTCGACGGGTCATTCAGATCTATATATCCACCATTACAATGACATCTCACTGCCGTCCTGTTCTTCAGCTGTGATTAACAATGTGTTTCACATGTGGACCAAGTGGGGAAAGTTAAAAGGAAGTCTGGGAGCAGCAGACGCCCCCATCTGGTAGAAAAATAAAAAGCAACATGGGTCAAGTGTGATGAACAGGCTTGGGTCATGTATTCCCCAAAACTACCTAGTGAAATAACAAGAAAGAACAAAGGAAATGGAAATTACACGTTTGTTCTGAAGGAAAATGAACATGATTTTTTTGAACCACTATTGCATATTATTTTCATAACAATTAAGAAGAAAATTGCATACATTTAAATATATTTTAAACTATAATACAGTAAAAAAAAAATCTATTACATTACAGTAATGACAATCATCTTGACGAATATTTGATTTTTTTTTAAAAAGTAAAACATCTGGAGGCATTGCGATAATGAAAATGTGAGAAATGTGATTAATTTACATTATTTGCGTTATTATTTGTATATTGTTTGATTCTGATGCTGTAATACTTAAAAAAATGTATTACAGTAATGACAGTCGTCTTTGGGAATACTTGAATTTACTAAGAAACATCTGAATGCAGTGCGATAATGAAAATATGAGGGAGAAATGTGTTTGATACACATAATTTCTATTATAATTTGCATTATATGCAATAGTTTTATTATAAAACAATTAAATATTGCATTACAAAAATTACAATAATCTTTCACAATAACTGAAAATAACAAAAGTTTGATTGACATTATTTGTATCAGTATTTGTCTTAATTTTTACTATAATACACTAAAATATTGCTTTACAATTATGACAATCATCTTTTGGAATGAACAGAATTGCTTAAAAGCAGGTAAAACATATGGATGCATTGTGCTAATTAAAATATGATGAAGAAATGTGCTTAACTGACATTATTTGCGCCATTATTTGTGATAATTTTACTATAATACAGTAAAAAAATATTGCATTTTAATAATGGCAACCATCTTTTGGAATAACTGAAATGACTAAAAACACATAAATAAAACATCTGGATGCATTGCAATAATTCAACTTTGAGGTTGATTGACATCATTTGTGTCAGTATCTGTCTTATTTTTTACTATAATACACTAAAATATTGCTTTACAATGATGACAATCGTCTTTTAGAATAAACAGAATTGCTTAAAAGCAGGTAAAACGTATGGATGCATTGTGCTAATTAAAATATAATAAAGAAATGTTCGTAACTGACATTATTTGCATCATTATTTGTGATAATTTTACTATAATACAGCAAAAAATATTGCATTTTAATAATGGCAATCATATTTTGGAATAATTGAAATTACTAAAAACACATGAATAAAACATTTGGATGCATTGGGAATAATTAAATAAATAAATAATAATAACATTAATACAGTAAAACTATTACATTACAGTAATGACAATCATCTTTTGAATAATCAAAATTACTAATGAAAACAGTTAAAACATCTGGATGCATTGTGATTATTAAAATATGATGAAGAAATGTGCTTAACTGACATTATTTGCATCATTATTTGTGATCATTTTACTATAATATAGTAAAAAATTTTGTATTTTAATAATGGCAATCATCTTTTGGAATAATTGAAATGACTAAAAACACATAACAAAATATTTGGATGCACTGCGATGAGAAATGTGTTTATTTGTATGATTATTTGTATGTTATTTTATTTTTTTACTGTAATACAGTAAAATTATTTCATTACAGTAATGATAATCATCTTTTGGAATCATCTTTTAATAAAGATGTGAGGGAGAAATGTGCTTATTTTGCATCATTTGTATTATGTTTATTATAATACAGTAAAATATTATATTTCAGTAATGACAATCATATTTTGAAATCTTTTAATAAAGATGTGAGGGAGAAATGTGCTTAATTGATATTATTTGTATCATTTTTACTCTAATGCAGTAAAATATTGCATTACAGTAATGACAATCATCTTTTGAAATCATCTTTTAATCAAAATGTGAGGGGAAAAATGTGCTTAATTAGTATTATTTTTATTATCTGTACTATAATACAGTAAAATATTGCATTTCAGTAATGACAGTCATCTTCTGGAATCAACTTTTAATCAAAATGTGAGAAAGATACGTGCTTAATAGGTATTATTTGTATTATTTTTACTATAATACAGTAAAATATTGCAGTACTTTAATGACAATCATCTTCTGGAATTATCTTTTAATTGAAAAGTGAGGAGGAAATTTGTTTAATTGGTATTATTTGTATTATTTTTTACTATAATACAGTAAAAGATTGCATTACAGTAATGAAAATCATCTTTTGGAATGATCTTTTAATCAAAATGTGACGGAGAAATGTGCTTAATTGGTATTTTTTGTATTATTTTCACTATAATACAGTAAAATATTGCAGTACTTTAATGACAATCATCTTCTGGAATTATCTTTTAATTGAAAAGTGAGGAGGAAATATGTTTAATTGGTATTATTTATATCATTTTTACTATAATACAGTAAAATATTGCATTACAGTAATGAAAATCATATTTGAGAATGATCTTTTAATCAAAATGTGACGGAGAAATGCGCTTAATTGGTATTTTTTGTATTATTTTCACTATAATACAGTAAAATATTGCATTTCAGTAATGAAAATCATCTTTTGAAATCATCTTTTAATAAAGATGTGAGGGAGAAATGTGCTTATTTTGCATTATTTGTATTATATTTACTATAATACAGTAAAATATCGCATTTTATTGCATTGCATTACATTAATGAAAATCATCTTTTGGAATCATATTTTAATCAAAATGTGAGGGAGAAATGTGCTATGGCATTATTTGTATTATTTTTACTATAATACAGTAAAATATTGCATTTCAGTAATGACAGTCATCTTTTGAAATCATCTTTTAATAAAGATGTGAGGGAGAAATGTGCTTAATTAGTATTAGTTTTATTATTTGTACTATGATACAGTAAAATATTGCATTTCAGTAATGAAAATCATCTTTTGAAATCATCTTTTAATAAAGATGTGAGGGAGAAATGTGATTAATTGGTATGAAAATAATGCTGCAATGTAAAATAAATCTTAAAATGGTATTCAGAAATAAATAATTCACAAAGTAACATTTGGTAATCATTTTATTTATCCAAAATATAATGTATTATTTTTATTTTCTATAATATTTTGAGGTAAATGTGATGTTTTTTGTGAGATTCACCCTCATAATAATTTATCAATTCAACTAGATTGTAATACTAGACTACAGCATTATCAAAAAGCATCAGCTGTAGTTCATACGAATGTGAGCAAGTTGTTAAACTCACAAAGGATGCTTTAAAATGGAAGGATTTCCGATAATCAGCTTATAACAACCCAATGTTGCCTGAAAGATGAAGTAAAACACTTCTGGTGTGTGTTGAGGATGGAGCGCTTCACTCGGAGAGCGGGGGGAGGTGTGGAGCGTTTATAATGCTTTTACGAGCATCCACTAATTAGTGTCATTTGAGCATGGCCTTGTTCTAACCTTACGATTCTTTCTCTCTCCGCATCTATAGATTATGAGACTTCATAATGGAAGCAAATACTGTCTCCCACGAGAGCGTCTCCTGCCCAACCTCCCGTCACACTCTGTCAAAGACAACCAAGAGGTCTCCGGCACCCACCTTCACAAAAAAAAAAACAGGCTCACGAAAAAAGAAATTCAAGAGTTTATGGGGCAGAGATCAAAAATAAGTGATGCTCGGCGGCACGGCGAGTTTTGGGGGGGAAGAAAATAATTTCACATTCTTTAATTTTCAGAGTAAAATGGACAGCCATTTCAGGTCGAATAATTGTTTGAACCAAGGATTTTATCATTAATCCAGAAGGGCTGGCGGATCCGGGGTCACGCTGGGGGTTGATTAGGTACGAGGAGCACAAAGCTCTCCTCAGTCGATGCCATTGAAAAGAAGCAAGTAATTTAGATTCAGAATTGGTCTCGGGGCTGTGAAGCTCTCTCCATTACCAACCATTTTCAATTTCAGCCTCACAATAAACATCAGCTTCGCCAAGGAAATTAGAGCATTTGGTAATGTACTAGAGGAGATAGGTGAGCCTCGACAAGCTGACACAACCTCCTAAAGCCCGTCTGAAAGAAAATCCTTGAGATCGTACTCATATTTGACTTGTATGGACACTGTGTGTTCCTTGACATTTTTTCCCACTGAATAACAAGATGTGAAAGGCCTTGACTTTTCAATACGGCTCCCTCGAATCAGACCGAGAGACAAAAGCATGAAAAATAGTCCCCATCATATATGGCTTCAAATATTGGGTAAAACATTTTGTATGATGAAAATCATATTAGGCCATTTTTTATCACATTATCACAATTCTCCATTTTTCCTTCTCTCATTGAAATATTTCAAACCAAACATGTTTTTTGGTAGATATTACTTAATTCAATATGGGAATATCGATTTGATCGAATCTTCGATGTTTCGTGGTATTCGTTTTTTTCTCTTTCTAAAATATTCCATCATGCTTGATAAAATTGTGACCCTGGACCACAAAACCAGTCTTAAGTCGCACAGGTATATTTGTAGCAATAGCCAAAAATACATTGTATGGGTCAAAATGATCAATTTTATTTTTATGCCAAAAATCATTAGGATATTAAGTAAAGATCATGTTCCATGAAGATACTTTGTAAACTTACTGCTGTAAATATATCAAAACTTAATATTTGATTAATAATATCCATTGCTAAGAACTATATGTGGACAAATTTAAAGGTGATTTTCTCAATATTCACCCTCAGATTTCATATTTTCAAATAGTTGTATCTCGGCCAAATATCGTTCTATCATAACATACCATACGTCAATGGGAAGCTTATTTATTGATTATTTCAGATGATGTATAGATCTCAATTTCAAAAAAATTGACCCTTATGACTGGTTTTGTGGTCCATGGTCACAATTGTAGAAATCCATATGATGGCATCAAGATATGGTTATATGTAGCAAAATAGCTGAAAACTTCAGGTTTAAACTATTTAAGTTTAACTTAACTGGTTAATTAACCAGTTATAATGTGTATTAGTTAGTTGTATTGGTTAGTTGTGTAAAAAAAACAAAACAAAAAAAAAAAAAACGGGTGTTTGACGTCAGTCTTTGGCCAGAAAATGTTAAAATGGTATTTCTTAAAAGAAAAAAAAGAAAAATAATAATAATTAAAAAAAAAAAAAAAAAACTTAAATAAATTCTAAACTAGGCTGATTTAAGGAAGTATTACTATGAACAAATGTATATTCTGAAATATGTTTATATATAGAAATAAATTGTTATTCCGATATTCTTGATGAAAATTTAGATTTTATTAGATTTAATTGACATCAGAAAAATGTACAACCTACTGAATGGACTTCCAGTCTATCTTTAAAAAATGAAGAAAAAAGCATCTGCACTAACTATAGTGCATTCAACACAGCAGCACCCAGTATCTTTGAGATGGCCACTAAGTTTCCTGGTTTCCCGAAGGTTAGGCTATTAGGCTAGTCTCTCGGAGCAGTCCTCCAAGGCCCTCCAAATAAACAGTAATAGGCTCGAAGATGCCTTTCTGGGAATTAAGTACATTATGCGAGCCATTCTATAAACAGGATCGAATCAGCGGGCGAATACTCTGAGGCGAGGGAGGGAACTCATTTTCTCGGGCATTTTCCCTGCTTGAGGATCTAAAGGGAAAAGTGACAGAGAAAAAAACTGGGCTTAAATGAATATTATCAGCATGAAAACAAAGTGACTACCTGAACAAAATCCATTTTACACTCGGCACTTCAATAGAGTTCATCCATCAAAAAGAAAGGCTGAGCTGCTCTGTGGAAAATAAGCCTCCACTTCTGGTGGAAATGTGAATAGAGAATCCTGTGGACCACACTCAAACACACACACGCACACGCACACACACACACACACACACACACACACACACATACACATACATCCCCACTGAGGCTGAGATCAGACCCTGGGAATTACTTTCTTAATGAGAAACTTACTGATAGCAGATAAATACAATTGAACGTGTTACCGTAATGCAACGTAACTAATTACGTGACATTGTTACTTTTTGATGGAAAGTAACGTGTTAGATACTTTTACATCAAAAATTACCAAGTTTTTGTTGCCGTCAGATGAGAAAACAGTTTAAAATAATAACAATACTTTTTGATGCTGAATGACATTTTACTAGGTACAGAAAGAAATAGAGCGAAAGAAATATAATGTAAATATACTGAAAAGTAGTACTTATATGTTTTATCTAATATTAAAAATTGTTTAGTACAATCAAAATCCACTAAGTAACCCAATATTTGCATCCAACACATTTTTCAATTAGAATATAATGCTGTTAGCTTAGCAACATGCTAATATATCCTTAACTTTTTAAAGGTGACTGGAACTGGGATTGTTGACATGTTTCTAAAAACACAAAAGTCGCAGATTGACCACGTTCAATACTTAGACATATCTCAGACACAATCTAGTGAAGTTAAACTTAGTAAATACTGGTGTGTTTTGTGTAATTTTTTGATTTAGAACATCATGCATTAGCTTTTTTAAACTGATTTCAAGTTGTAGGCTTTATACTTAGTTGCCCTTTTACATGCATGCAGTTTACAATGAAAAACTAAAAAATAACAAGTTGGACTTGGATGTATAGATTTGGGTGTGTAGGGTTTTTGAGTTGCTTAGAGCAAGACTCTTAATCACTGGTCATGCAACATTTAGTTTTAACCCTACTTAAAACAACTAGATGTAAATTTCAAGTGATCCTGGAAACCTTGATACATTTGTCCAGGTGTATTTGATTAGCATTAGAGCTTAATGTAAGGCAATGTTGCTTAAAAACTGTCAAGATCTACATTAGGGTTTCTTCGAGTTAACCGATCGCATTTTGGCTTCATTAACGCACCAGAGGTGGTTTTCTAAACAGCTAGACATAAAAAGGTCTCGCTGAGTAATGATTGCAGTATTGAAACTCACCGCTGGATGCACACACTCACACACACACACACAAACAAACTGACCATACATATTTAATAGATCCCTCTTGTAATGACCAGTCAAGTCACATCAAACGAAGTTAAACACTTCATCTCCAAGTTAATGGGAAAGGCATGTTATTTAGGTTCCTATTGATCAAAACAGCCATCAAAAGACGTCAAGCGTTGAATTGGGGCGTTTGGTCAAAAAGGACAGCGGCGATGCATCAGTTTGGGCATGAAGAGCTAATCAACACTTCAAACTTACTGCATGCTTGACCTTCAACTGTATCCGCTTCCACCTCCAAGCCCACACAATTTGCTGTGAAAAGTTAAACCCCTGAATGGTGTCCTTCGAGAATAGAAGCTAGTCAGTGCTTCCACTCCACTGCCTCCAATTTACCAAAGGTGGTCAACTCTGCAGATAGTGTCACCAGCTAAATTATATGAGCCAGTCGGTTTGAGGAAACACCAAATACCCTTTCCTTTTTCTAGGCCAGAGATATGAAATTAATTATTGGCTTGATTAAGGTGTAGGATGTTAAGACTGATCTGGGGGCACCTGGACGCCCCCAACAAAGGGGCAGTGATGGAGAAAGACGTGCACAAGGCATCACGGCCAGGCAATTTCCCAGAGGGAGTGGGGAGTGGGCTGTGTTGGGATTTGGACACACCACAAAAGCAGATTTCTTTAAATAAGACCCACTCTACCGTATCCTTCAACAGTCCTGGAGAGAAGATGTTGCTTAGATGCTTCTGTTACAACACTGGTTGTGTTATATGACATACATTTCTTTCTCTGGTGATGAATTTAGGGCTCTTGAATGTAGGTCTTTCAGATTTGGTTCAATTGATGGTCCGAGCCAGATTTGAATTCCACCATTTGGGACCTTGTGCATTATGTTGGAAATACTTTTAGCACTAGCAACAAAACTTAAGATTTACCATCCAAAACTGACATGCACATTTTGGCCCATGAGTTTGACTGGAGTTTGTCCTGAATGCATTGTAAGAGCTGTGAAAAACGCAAGATGCAATTTACTTGGAGACAAGCAACTTTGAGAAATGCTTATACTACAACAGTGGTGGCCAACATCAGTCCTGGAGAGTTTTGCTGCAACCTTGATTAAAACTCACCTGCCAGTAGCTTTCTAGTAACCCTTAGACCTTAAATAGCTTGTTCAGGTGTGTTTGATTAGCGTTGTACCAGAACTCTGCATGACTGTAACTCTCCAGGACTAACACTGGTTACCCATGTACTACAGTAAAGCCATTTGTCCAGATGTAGTTTATTCCAAGCTTGTTTTCAATAGGAGTGCCATGTTTTTTAAAATGCCAGAATTGTGACAAAACGCTGGGCGTCTATTCCTCGGTACCAAGAGTTGAAGAAATTTTAACTTTGGGTAAAAAATATAGCACACATCAATGTCACTTTTCTCCCTGCTTTCCAATCACAGTGGAGGAAAGATGGAGCAAATGCCACACGGACCAACTATTACATCCTCCTTGTACTACGACTGAACCAGGAAAAGTTAATATTGATTGTTTCTGAGTATTCATATCTGTACAAGATAAGATTCCCAGACCATTATGAGTATTTACATGAAAATGTACATGAAAAATAACAAAGCATCTCAACTAAATGAAGCCATGGATATGTATAGGTAGATTCCCTATTAGTGGCTGTTTCTATGAGCTGCTTAGTCTCACCTACAGACCATTGGCTAAATGATGCATATGGCGCAAAAAATTAGAAACATTTCAGGAGTCAGTCAGATTGGTTAAATTATACAGGATTTCCGGGAGATGTCTCTGTCGCATTCTTTAACATTCCACCTTGAAACAAAAATGCCATGACGCCAAACTCCTCATGGAAGTAGAAAGCCACCGTGATTACAACTGTGACAATGAGCGTTTAATGAACTCTTTAAAAAACGTCCAGGAGTTTTACACACCTGTCTGTTATTGTTTGCACATTTCCACACGATACGGCACAAAGCGAAACATGATTGGTTGCTTTACCTGTCAGTCATACGGCCTCTTGGGCAGTCCTTGGCCATTCAAAGCGGCCAAGGTTCCCAGACCTTCTGCGGTCAGTCTGAAGGTTTGGCTACACAAGACCACGAGCCACTATACTCAAGCCATCAACCATATTAGAATAGTCAAAGCGAGAGCAAGTTTACTGTATGTCTTCAACATTATAAGCATGTATGAATATCTATATCTGCTGTACACTCTCAGAAAAAAAGGTACAGTTCTGTCGCTGAGGCGGTACCCTAAGGTACAAATGTGAAAAGGTACGTCTTTGTACCTTACCTACCCCTAAACAGTACATATTAGTACCTTAAAGGTACATATTAGTACTTTGAAAGTACATATTGGTACCTTTTGTTCTGACAGTGTAGACTTCAGCAGATGCTTTTTTAAAACTAGCACAATAGAACATGACAAAGCTGTCAAGGCATTCAAAAGGTGCTTTAGTTTAAAAGCCTTATATGAAATATTGAGTTAATACATATTTAAAACAAAAACCAACACATTCTTGCCTGTGAAAGTTTATCCAGAATTTTTCATTTAGACGGTTTTCACAACCAGATGCTGCGCAATGTTGTTGCATCTTGAAACTCTTTTATTTTTACTGTGAGTGACGACATACAGACCATTCCAAAATGTGTCTGAGTGTCTGGAGTGGTCGAATGTGGCATATATCTATCCGCTTGTTAAGTCTTATGTCAAGCGTCAACAGGTCCGGATCCAAATGCTCAAATGCCAAGAAAAAACAACAAACAGTGCTAATATAAATTCACAATGTGATGTAATACTACCAAAATTATTATTACAATCCTAATCTTTAACTCCATACTGAAATCCCAGATATGTAACATGAATAAACAGTGCTTATAAATGCCTGTTGAAAAGAGTTGAGACTTGGACACAGAAATAGCATTTCTTACATGACCACTTAACAAGCGGATACATAGTTATGAACGAAGCATTGATAAACGTTCACAGCTAGTCATTTTTAACAGAGCGCCTTGCATTTTCAGCTTAGTTTGGTGGCAGTGAAGATGCAATTTATTCCAAACTGATTTTATGAGAATTTGTAATTACTACACGATTTAGCGAGTTCAAATGAATTAGATGCGAACCAAAACTAATTATTTGTATTGCAATGTCACCATGAAGGTCCACTCCTAACTCTAAGAGGGTTTTAGAAGATTGTTAATAAACATTTGAACCTACAAATTCATACAATAAACCACCAGTTCAACAAATTGTAAAATACACATTGACATGAGAGTGTGTTAAATTGTACATTATCAGTAGCAGTTCACTTTCACAAGTTACGGTATACTAATGTTTAGACAGACTGATGCTAACTCTAATGGCAAATGCACTGCACCAAAAGATTTAGCATGAAAGCTAACTTTACTAACTCGACAAATAGTATAGTAATGATTTTGTTCCAAACGACAGTATTGGCTTAATCATAAAATTCAGATGTTTTATTCAAGTGGTCATCGCTCTAGATTAGCCAGAGAGCATAATACTAATCAGTGTTGTTTTCCTGCAGGCAAAATGAATAAAGAACCAATGAAATGTGCAATCAACTGTCCAGAAAAGCTTAAAATCTCTTTATACGGCAAGATTACTTTTGACTTTACATCATTACTTGTGAGAGTATGAAGTGATTATAGCTCATTTGCTGCTTTTGCATAAGTTTCTATCACTAACTTCCTCTGAATTGGCCACTTCCAGTTTACCCTTAAGAAGAGCGAAAAAGAAAAATGTTTGACACTTTATGAAAACATACATATTTCATGAGAACCACTAAAAAGAAGCTGGCAAGCCACAAAAGGACTTTGCTCAATAGAGGTAATGCATACACCAGATGGCCTTTTTTCTAGCAAAATTGTCTGTAATTGTTTCAATTCTATCTCAGATTGCTTTGTTTCATTCTCGTTTTTTGCATCCCGCTAGATCCACATCTGTGTGATACTAACAGGTGTGATGTAAAATAGACGGAGACATAATAAGGGAGGATTGGAACCCGGCCTACAAAGCGTGTCATTGAGCGAATCAAAAAAGAAAATGGCACCGTTTTGCGTCCACTTGAGGAAGAGATGATTCTTTAGTTGAGGCCTCCGTCTATTGAGCAGTGCGCCAATGCCATCAAATTCTCAGACACTTGTACAAGTTCTGTATCGACAGTACATGATGGGTCAGTGACATATAAAAGTGTCCACAACAAATACTTAAAAAAGAAATGATTTTGAAAAACTTTTATACCATTTTCAAGGAAAGTTTCAATTTAAAGACATCATATGATGTAATCATGAAGTAATAACACATTTTTCATAAACTCAAGTGAGTGTACAAAGATTAGTCATTATGTTAAAAAATGGTTTAATGCATGTTTTAAGGTAAAAAGTTAGCTAATTAGTTGGTATTTAATTATTTATTTTGTCAAAAACCTAAAGGATTCCAATAGGAAAATTGTTCAAATTAGAATTTTTTTTCATATTTTGTAACCATTCTAATAAGATTTGTATAGGACTTGAGATTCCTATGAGGATTTTTATTTATATATATATATATATAGTAGTCAACATTTGAAGTTGATCAAAACCTTTCATCAAAGTTGTCCTAAAACCAAAAACAATACCCATTCTTGTCTTAGGACAATTCTGATGATCTTTTTTGATCCACTTCAAATGT
>JAHKKF010490771.1:0-16220 GCA_019740295.1 Labeo calbasu | reverse complement strand
GCACTGACAAGCTACGCCAAATTTGTCAGTGCTTTACGGCTCTGTGTATTACTTGCTCTGTGTACTGAACGCACGTGATGGAGCTTTACTACTAATCAAAGTACTGGCTTCATTGACTAAACGCGCCTCACGACATCGTGCGATTAATCGTGCAGCCCTAAGTGTTGGTCCACTGTGTTTTTTGAAAACCAAAGTCACTGCACCCGTTTACCAAGAAATTTTAGAGCACTTCACGCTTCCTTCTGCCAACCAGCTTTTTAAAGATGCTGATTTCATTTCCAGCAGGATTTGGCACCTGCCCACACTGCCAAAAGCACCAAATGTTGGTTAAATGTTGGTGTACTTGACTGGCTAGCAAACTCACCAGACCTGAACCCCATAGAGAATCTATGGGGTATTGTCAAGAGGAAAATGAGAAACAAGACACCAAAAAATGCAGATGAGCTGAAGGCCACAGTCAAAGAAACCTGGGCTTCCATACCACTTCAGCAGGGCCACAGACTGATCACCTCCATGCCACGCCGAATTGAGGCAGTAATTAAAGCAAAAGGAGCTCCTACCAATTATTGAGTACATATACAGTAAATGAACATACTTTCCAGAAGGCCAGCAATTCACTAAAAATTTTTTTTTTATTGGTCGTTTTTGTTAAATGTGAGCCAAAATCATCACAATTAAAAGAACCAAAGACTTTTGACAATTTGAGTTTGAAATACTGAAATAAATGAACAACATTCTAATTTACTGAGATGCACCTGTACTGTGGTCAGTTAATTCATTCAAATGGGCAGATAATTTGGAAAATCCCTCAGGTATGTGTTTCATTAACCTGGACTTGGCAAATATTACATGAACCAGTTTGGGTGTCTCAGGAATGTAGGATATGAAGGCCAGGGTCATCTTGCAAGATCTGCAAGAGATAACTTCTGTATGTATGTACTGGTAGAGAAACAGGCATTCTTGTATAGCTGAGCTTGTGTAATCCATCAGAGCATTTTAAAGGTGTTATATCAGACAGGAGTATTCAAATATCAGATCAGTGCATAGTGTGTTTAAGAGGATGAATTGTATTACTTTGTAATGGACGTTCGAAATCAAATTCAAATTGAGTAAAGAAAATTAAATGGCACGTCCTCCTGAAAATAATTTCATAATTGAATATAAACCGTAAAATACCAAAAAGCAAATTTAGTATATGTCCACAAGGTCCTGGTTTGTGAACCATCTGGGAATAAAGGCTTCCAACATAATAAACTAATCAAGTTTCAATATCGTCTGCCAATGCCTTGAATCTTACCATCCTGAGTGTTCTCCAGTGTCTTGGATGCAATTTCAAGTCTACATTGATGTATTTCTTTTTAATGAATTGAAGCAGAACTTGGCGTTCCCCAGATGCCTGCTTGATTCAGGCTCAATATAGCGAGAAATGTACTGCCATTTTCCCAAACACTCACTCTGAATGCTCAAAGTATCTTAGGGGCTGTACTAAAATGCATTATGCAAACAACGGGCATTTAGTTGTGCAAATTGCCACCAACGATTCAATGACACTCAGACCTCTCACAGAAAAGGACCACACATTAGAAGCACACAAAGCTTCTTCAACACAATAATCCACTCTGCGGGAACTTCTTTTGTAATGCTGCTGTAAAAACAGATTCTATTCACTGTAGCTTTGGGTCACAGAGCCTTTTCATTTGGTCAACTCTCTTGCACAGGTAGGTGCTTTGTTGTTTGATTTCATTCACGTATTTTGATGGCTTCATCTCAGATCAGTCAGCTAGACTATCTAGAGAACAATTCAGTAATGAAAGGCAATGAAAACTCCACACCTAATCTTCCACTTTCTATGTCCATTTTCTTGTTCAGAGAAAACAGCTAAAATGATATTTAGATAGACAGATAGATAGATAGATAGATGTTGTAAAGAGTAAAGAATTTGCATGGAACATTGCTATTGAATTTAATTCAGTTCACTTTAATTTTTAGTGCTTTTAAAAAAATGTATTCGTCCAAAGCAGTTGTATGAAAAATAGCACATTTCAAACCCCACAATAAAACAGTAAAGTATTTTATAACTAACATAAACAGTTGAGTGATGATATTATTGGACTGATATTCAGGCCTTTCAATTTTCTAAACACTGGCTGCATTTTAAATGATCTGCAACTTATTTATGTAGACATCTGGACATCCAGCATCTTGAATAAGATTATTATATTTATTAAGTAAAAGAATGCTGTTCATTGAGATTGTAGAGGATGATATAACAGTTAAACTGCCTATACAAAGATTTGGATTATAGCACAAGGAAGTTACTTGGCATCCATTTTTCAATGTACCATCTGTGGAAAACAGAAATTTCATCTGGTCTGTAAATATAAAGATGTGTCGACTGCAGTGAAAGCTAACTGCAGAAAATAAATCTGTTTTGTTCTTTTCAGATGTCAGTTAGTTGTAAATTGTGCATTTCTACAGTATAGAGTTTTAGGGTAATGCCATATTTAATTTTTGACTGCATGACAGGGATAGAACTACAATATGTGTTGTTTAACAACATGCAGATTTGTTCAGCTGATGAAATTGCTTTCCAAAAAACTTTTTTTTTTAATAATTATGGGATCTAGAAGCTTTATGCGGTGCATGCTATTGAAAATATATCCATATTATATGCCAATAACAAACTGAAATCAGATTTATGATTTCATAAGGACATTTATGTACTTATATAACTGTACAATATGCTTCCTCTGAGGAGGCAAGAGAAGCAGTGCCTCCTGATAATATTGGATGAGAAGAAAAAAAATCAATACAAATTATAACATTTGTGTACAAATCACTTACAGGAAACATTGTCCAACAGCGACACCATCAGATAAAGTTACAGCAGATGTCTGCGTCTCTCTCAACTCCCATGAGCCCACTGTGTTTTAACAGACCCCCTAAAGAGTGGACGGAAGAAAGTCATGCGATATGATTGGATATGACTGGCTAGGATCGGCTGTGATTGGTTCATGTGATAAATCCCGCCTCTTGTATGCATGCATATTCAGCGTTCGCGATTCACTCTGAATGAACAATAAAGGCGATAATTGGAAGACTAATTTTAAAAAGTAAGTAAACAACTCTCACACTAGATATAAACACTTTGTTACATGAAAATAAGACTTGGAATGGCATGAAAACATGATCTGTGGAAATTTTAGTAAGTAATTAGCTTGGTGAAATTTAAAGTTAATTTTTGTGTCTGAGACCAATATTTACAGAGCTTTGATGACTGATGTTTCGAAAAAAATCAAAAAGTTAAAGTTGAAATAAATAGCTGAACATAAGTTCACAAATAAAATATATTGTTTAAATTGTTACTGCCTTGAGTTATTATTTTGTAATAAATGTAAAATGCTTCAAAACACTAACTTGATGAGATTTATACTTGGCTTTAAAGGAACACTCCACTTTTTTTAAAAAAACAAGCTCATTTTCCATCTCCCCTAGAGTTAAACAGTTGGGTTTTACTGTTTTCGAATCCATTCAGCCGATCGCCGGGTCTGGCGGTGGCACTTTTAGCATAGCTTAGCATAGATCATTGAATCTGATTGATTGACATGAGCGTCTTACCTAAGATCAGTTGTAACAGTCCTGTTTTGATGCTGGAGCAGGGATGTAATGTTAAGTTAGACAAGAACTGAGCGATTGAGGTGTTGTGCTGCTGGATGTAATAATGAAAGCAGCGTTTGTCATTTACTACAGACATCTGAGCTGCTAAAGGTGCAATGGATTATATTTGTTTGTGAATGAAATGCGGCTCCTGATCTACATATATCCGTCTATGTTCGCGCGAATCATTCGTGATCCAGCTTCATTTGCAGCAGAAGTGAGTATAAGGGTTTTTTTATGAATCTTTGCGACTTTCCTAATAATTTGCTAGTTAGCAAGTTTAGCGGCTAAACGTGGCTAAATGTGACTAAAGTAAACAGGCTCCTTAATCCACAGAGAGAAGAGAGGGCTGGGGCGAGCAGAGCTCATTTGCATTTAAAGCAGCCTCGACCAGAACAGGATGATTTTTGCAGGGCTGATTTTGGCAAGGTAAAAAGGGTGTTGTTTTACACAACCATTGAGAATTTTTAAGAATCATATCAACTTGTGGAAAATAAGCATCCGATGACCCCTTTAAGTATATTGCGCTAGTTCCTAGCCATAGCAGCTTAGAAAATAGCAACTTTTTATTTTCCGTCAGTCAGTCATGTAACTACAGAAGAGCCATGTTTTAAATAGGAAAAATATTGTTATTATATATGGTCATTTTTTGAGCGAGATGCTATCGGTCTAATCAGATTCAATGGTCTGTGCTAAGCTATGCTAAACGTGCTACCACCAGACCCGGAGATCGGCTGAATGGATTCAAAAACAGTAAAACTCAATTGTTTAACTCTAGGGGATTTGGACAATGAAGATATTTTCCAAAAAAGTGGAGTGTTCCTTTAATAAATAGAATACTGATTGCATTGTTAATGTAAAAATATAACATATAATTTTTTTCTTCTTTTCTTTTTATGATAGTGTAATGTTTATTTAACCATGAAAATGTGGCATGAATTCACATTTAATAAAAAAAAAAAAAAGGACTTCGCTTTCTCATTTCAGAACACCACTACTGATCTATATGCTGTATTTTTCAGAATTCTTGAATTTCAAGAGGTAGTCTCTTCCTCATAGCTTTTTAGCAGTTTTCGAATTGAATAAAGACCCACATTCTTTCCCTTACAGGTTTGTTTGTTCTGAAATCATGGGACATTTATTTGACAAACAGAAGAATCTGTGGAATTATTTTTGATGAAAATATCCAATGTGTTCATTGAAAGTTAAGATTTTAGTTCTTCATTTCTCTCCTAAACAAATTATATTTTAGAATCTCTCTACACTAATACTACTACTTCTGTAAAATATTAAATAGATTAGTAAAAATGCCTGCCCATTTCCTGCGCACATATTTTTTTTCCCAAGTGGAATTTTAATTTATAGAAAGAGCACTTCTACTATAGCCTACATTTATTTCTAGTCGTGCCATGGTAGGGTCAGGAAAGTGATTAAACTAGATTTTCTGCACAGTTTTACAGCTGGCTTTGGGCAAAGCTTCAAGTGCGTGCTGTTTTACTTGGCTGTACAATCAAACTGTGTTTGCTTTATGCATACACAATATGTTTGAACACTGATGTAACATATATTTTCCTTGAATGTACTTAGTGGCTTTTGAGGTAGAGCTTCTTAAATACTCATACCTTCAGGCAGCACATGCATAAATGTCCCCAGGAGTTTGGCTCCAAAAATGTTTTTCATCATAATACCTCAAAGTGCTTATGAAAACATTGTTTGTTGTTAGATAAGCACCTTTGGAAATGATATCCACAAAGGATATAGCAACTTATCAAATATCCAACCTCAGCTTTTAATGGATACAATATGAACTGGTTATATAATATAATATTTGATATACATCTGAATTAATGTGCAGTCAGTCTATGGGTATTTCTAAATTGCAACTGCTGTGCAATAATTGCAAAATTATATGAAAAACTCCTTATTTCCCACTTTCCACAAAAATGAGCGATACTTGTGAGTGAATTGTTTCTGTTCGTGTTTTCCCCCCATATAATTGGTGTGGAATTCCTCTTTCTCCACTGCAGCTAACCAGGGTGCTGGATGGGAAAGCTTTCTAATGTTTGTGGGTTTGATTTAGGTTTAGGGATAGGCATGTTTCATGCCCAAATACAACTTCTGCCAAGACCCTCATGAAATTCAGATAAGTAAATGTGTCATTTTCCATTAAAGTAATACCACGTCTATCTAATGGGCTATTTTATCAGTCAGGAATAAAACATTAGATACAGCGCAGAATAAAAACAAAATGTTGTATAATTCTTGGTACGTTGTGAACTAAATATCACAGAAGTGTCTTGCATTTCAGTGACAAAAGTTTAGGTGATAAATAACACCGCTAGACCCTGAAGTGATTTACAAAGGGCTTGAAATTCTCAGAGGGATACTGGCCATCAAACTTTACACTGAAGAGGAAATTGAGGTCACCAGGACACTGAGGTGGGCAGTCTAAATGTTTATTTGCTTTGAAGTGTCTCTGTAGTATTTTGAGGGTTAAAGGAAAAAGGTTTTTACCCTTTAGCATCCTGCAGAGAAGCTTCTGATTTAGGTCAGTGTAAGATCTTCAAATGTAACGTAATAAATGTATAAATGTATTAATATTAATAAATTCTTAAAAGTTTCCCCAAAAGAAAATGCTTAAAGAATTAGGTGTGAAATAGTTCACCCAAAAATTAAAAAGTACTCACTCTCAGGTCATCCAAGGTGTAGATGAGTTTGTTTCTTAATCAGAACAGGTTTGGAGAAATTTAGCATTACGTTACTTGCTCACCAATTGATCCTCTGCAGTGAATGGGTGCCATCAGAATGAGAGTCCAAACAGCTGATGAAAACATCCACTGGAGAAACCAATATTGTGGAAGGAAGACTCATATTTTAAGTCTTAATGATGGATTTCTTACAAACATCAGCTTAAAGTTGAGGTCAAAAGTTTGCACCCCCCATTCAGAATCAGTACAAGTGTTAATTATTTTACCAAAATAAGAGGGATTGTACAAAATTCATGTTATTGTTTATTTAGTACTGACCTGAATAAGATATTTCACATAAAAGATGTTTACATATAGTCCACAAGAGAAAATAATAGCTGAATTTTTTTTCAAAAGTTTGCATCCCCTTGATTCTTAATACTGTGTTGTTACCTGAATGATCCACAGCTATGTTTTTTTTTTTGCTTAGTGATAGTTGTTAATGAGTCCCTTGTTCGTCCTGAACAGTTAAACTGCCTGCTGTTCTTCAGAAAAATCCTTCAGGTCCCACAAATTCTTTGGTTTTTCAGCATTTTTGTGTATTTGAACCCTTTCCCATGATGACTGTATGATTTTGAGATCATTTGTTCACACTGAGGACAACTGAGGGACTCATATGCAACTATTACAGAAGTTTCAAATGCTCACTGATGCTCCAGAAGGAAAAACAATGCTTTAAAAGCTGGGGGTGAAAACTTTTGAACAGAATGGAGATGTGTGCAATTTTCTTTTTTTGCCTAAATATCTTTTTTTTTAAATTTTATTTAGTACTGCCCTTCAGAGGCTACAGAAGATATTTACATGTTTCCCAGACAAAATAAGTTAAATTTACCCTGATTTTCAAATTCAAAAAGTTTTCACCCCCCAACTCTAAATTCATGGTTTTTCCTTCTGAAGCATCAGTGAGCGTTTAAACCTTCTGTAATAGTTGCATATGAGACCCTCAGTTGTCCTCAGTGTGAAAAGATGGATCTCAAAATCATACAATCATTGTTGGAAAGGGTTCAAATACACAAAAATGCTGTAAAACCAAAGAATTTGTGGAACCTGAAGGACTTTTCTGAAGAACAGGAGGGAGTTTAACCATTCAGGACAAACAAGGGACTCATGAACAACTATCACTTTCACTTATAAAAAAAAAAAAAAAACACATCTGTGAATCATTCAGAGAAACAGCACAGTATCAAGAATAAAGGGGATGTAAACTTTTGAACCTATTTTAGTTAATTTGTATAAATTCAACTATTATTTGCTCTTGTGGAATATATGTAAACATCTTTTATGTGAAATAACATGCATTTTGTATGATCCCTCTTATTCTGGTCAAATAATTTACATTTTAATGATTCTGAAAGAAGGATGCAGAGTTTTGACCTCAGCTGTACAAACAGCTATTCGCTTCACAGGATGGTTAACTTATACTGTAGTTGTGTGTTTTTATCAGTTGTTTGCACTCTCATTCTGACGGCACCCATTCACTGCAGATGATCCATTGGTCAGCAAGTGACATAATGCTACATATCTCCAAATTTGTTCTGATTAAAAAAACATTTCTACATCTTGAATGACCTAAGGATAAGTCATTTCTCAGGTAACTTTCATTTCTGGCTGAATTATATTTAATATCATTTATTAATGTAAACTAACTTCTACATTTTTCACATCAAAAATATAATTTAATGTCACTGAATCAACCTAAAGAGGGTTTTTTGTTTTTTTGTTTTTTTTTTAAAAAAACAACGTTTTATTGGTTTTCAAAAAATGTAGGTTTTTACAATAAAAGTAACAGGAAAGCACATTATATTGTAAAGAAAAGTGGATTCCTGGAGTTCCTGTTTACTATTTTGAAAAACCTTATAAAATGCATTATATTGCCACATTATAACTAACATTGCCAAAAAGAAAAAGTCACTGTGCACACAAGATTATTGCAACTTAAAGGTGAACGTTTTTAAATGCCACAATTTACTATTCTACAGTTTTATAAACTTGAGGTAGACCAGAAACCATGCTTGGTTTTTAAAAGAGGCCAACCTTAATGCTTTCCAGCTACGAAGGTAAAATAATAAATAACGGACTCTATCAACGTGAGCAAATTCCTCAAGGCTGAGAAAGATTAGTTGCTAAAATTCCTGAAGTGGAACGAGACAACAGAGTGTAAATGACGGACTGTTTTAGTAGGCTATATATCTATACATTGATGATCGAACTATACAGGGACTATACAAATTCCAAAGTGCGCTACTTTTGTCATATCATGCTGATATGAGCTGTCATGTTTCACAGCATTAGTTGCTCCTCTGAAACTACACTCGTGTGTGTGAGTGCGGTCACCAGTGGGTGGTGTCAACACGCACTATAAATATACATTTTGTCTGACCGTGAAAAAAATCTCATTTTCCTTTTCACCACAGCTTTTTCAGAGGTGAAGAACATGATGCTCAGAATTGGTTTGTGGACTAAAGTGGAATTGTTTTGGAAGACGTTTTTTATTTAGAAACTCGGATACCGCGTCTGTCAACTTTTTCCACATATAAAAATTAGTTACGCGTTTAAAAAGGACCCTGGCAAAATGGCAAAACTGTTTCTTGACGTTCTTTTGTTAACTGTGAGTTTGCTAAACGTTTTCACCGTGGGTAAGTGCTCCAGCTAGACTGAATCACAATTTTATTCTGAGTTTTACATGAGTAAAGTGTTTTTTTTTTATTTATAGGAGCCATTAATAGTTTGTTATTTAACTAGTTTTACGTTTTGTTTAGCCTACGTTTTTTTACTGTCATTTAGTTCGTATGATTTTTCCTCATTACCGACTGTTATGTGGCTAATTGTTGGGTGAATCTGTAAAGAACATGACTGGATCAAAAGACAACACAATTTATTTATTTATTTATTTATTTTTTTACGCCTTTTTCAATTTGACATTCATTATCATGAAAATTAAGCACATTTTCTTTAAAATTCTAATATTTCTCAATACTGTAATTAAATAATAGTGGTAACGCTTAAAACAAGGTTAAAACGTTAATCTTAATTAATGTTAATTTCATTATTTACTAATACATTATGAAAATCCAAAGTAATATTATTTAATGCACCAAAGCTAAATTGAACTAAAAATGATCAGAAGAATTTTTACCTAACATTAACAAAGATTAATAAATAGTGTAAAAAATATATAAATTTCTCGTTGTTAACTAATGGAACCTTACTGAAGAGGGCAACACTTTAAGGTGTCCTTGTTACATATGTTACATGTACTTTCTATTATAATAACAATTATTATGCAAGTAACCCTAAACTAAACCCTAATTCTAACCCTAACCATATAGTAAGTACAAGTAGTTCATTAATATTACTCAGTACTTAAATGTGTAATTACATTGTAAAAAGAACACCATAAAACAGTGTAACCATTATTTTCATCATTATTTAAAATAATAATAATAATAATAATATTCTTATACAAAATAATGTATTATAAAATTTTTATAGTATTATAACTATCAGCTTTTGTTATTGTTATTAATATTTTTGTGCATTGAAACAATAACACTATTACATGATTCTGTCAGTAATAAGGATCTAATGAGAATTACTAATGAGAATAATGGTACTTACACTATATATATATATATATATATATATATATTTAATTTTGACTTTGAGGTGAAATGTGTCTGGAACTTTTTTTTTTTTTTTTTTTTTTTGACCTTTTCTCCCACATTTGTAAATTGCAATTCCAGTGTAATTTGGTGCTTTGACATTAGCTGTGCTCTTTGATAACGATGGATTATTGTTCAAATTAAAGGTGCATCAATATCCAGGACAGAAGACCTGCACTCATCTCCAGTCTTCTCCGATGATCCGAACAGTGTTTTACATCCGCAGACGAAAGCAGAGCTCATTTCAGCATCACACACCCGCACAAGATCCAAGCGCTGCACTTGCTATTCTTTTAAGGACAGGGAATGTGTTTATTACTGTCACTTGGGCATCATCTGGATCAACACCCCACAGTGAGTACATTCATCACCATTCCCAAGATCTTCTGCAAATGATGAATAATATGTCTACTGAAGTGACAGTAAAAAATGAGTATTTCACAAAATCTCATATATTCTTTAACATTTTGATAATCAATTAATTATTTTTTTATTTTGTTCAATAGTCTGTATAAACTGTACACAAACGCGTTTTAACAACAGGTTACAATATACTTCAAATAGTAATGAAAAAAAAAACTAAATTTTAATTTATTTACCAATTAACAAACCAAGTTTTCATTGGTAAAAGGTAGAAGATTCTGCAGAAACACACACTTACTCCTCTAAATGTAGTATTTGTTGGTTTGGTCTCGAGAGGGGTAAACAAAAAAAAACCCTTGGTAAAGTAATACACTGCATGCATGATATTAGGGCAGGGATTCTCAGTCATGCTGAAGAATCTGTTTTGAAAGTTTGTTGTTTGGGCCTGTAGCTTGATGAATGATCAACCCAGTGACCTTTACATTCAGGACAGAAGCACTGTGAGGCACTTAAAAGTAATTGGATCAAGTTGTTCTGTATATTTTTCTATTTCACTGCATTAGACCATGAAGAGTCATAGAACACTGAGTAGTTGTAATTCAGCTTGGATTATTAAGGGGAATAAGGACAAAAAAGAATGCAGTACAGCCCATATATATATATAATCAACATTAAGGTTGCTAAAACATAGTTTTTATTATATTATATTATATTATATTATATTATATTATATTATATTATATTATATTATATTATATTATATTATATTATTTTTTATTCATATCTTTTTAAAATTGTATATATCTTTTTATCTAGATTAGAACATTAAAAATGTCATGGCATCATTGCTAAATAAAAGTATTAATTAATTTAATTTCTGTAATGCTTTACAGTAAGGTTCATTAGTTAACTACATTAGTTAACATTAACTAAGAATGAGCGATACTTCTGGAGCATTTATTAATCTTAGTTAATGTTCATTTCAGAATTTACTAATGCATTATTAAAATCACAAGTTCTTGTGAACTAAGTGTTTCTTAACATTAGTTAATGGACTGAACTAACATGAACAAACAATAAACGACTGTGTTTTTATTAACTAACATTAACAAAGATTAATAAATAATGTAATAAACGTATTGTTCATTGTTTGTTAATGTTAGTAATACATTAATGTTAACAAATGGCACTTTTTTACCTTAATTTCTTAAAAAAAGAAAAAAGAAAAAACTGTTCTTTTTAATTTAAAAAACTGTATGTTTTCAGCATTGATAATAATAATAAATGTTTCTTGAGCATCACATCAGCATATTAGAATAATTTCCGAAGGATCATGTGACACTAAAGACTGGAATAAATTACATTTTAAAATATATTAAGAAAATATTTTACCATATTACTGTTTTTGGGTCAAAAGTGTCTCAAATAACATTTACTGATCTAAAACTTTTGAAACTTTTGAAATATATATGATATATTATAATTAAGCCATGACTTAATAAATGTTAGTAATTTGATTGACATGTAGTTAAACCTGATTGAGCAGAATGAAGGAGTGTCATTGATTTAATGGTGTCTGCTCTTTATATTTGTAAGTAGAGGTCCAACTTACATTTCTGCAATACTTACCACAAGCTTTTCTTGATGTGACTGTGTTTCCATGGTGACGGTTACTGTCCATGGTGCTGATGCAATAGAAGAACAGGATTCTCAAAAATTAGAGTTTGAATATGATCACTTTTTAACAGCCAGCACAAACAGTATATATATATTATTTCAAAATAATTTCCCATTTGATTCGCCAGAATACCTATATATTAATATTAAAATGAGGTCATGCCCAACACTCCTTAAATCAATATGATTCCGCACATGATGAAAAGATATTTTAAAAAAAGATATATAGAGAAGTATAAACATGACAACATGCAACCACGAATGAGTTATCGCTATTTAGCCAAATACATGAGAGATCGCCACAGGACTTTTAGTAGAGTGATTCAGTTTGAAGCTGCGCTATTTAAACAATGACTTACAATGTGTTGCGGCACATCACTCACCATTGATATTGACAGGCGATCCTTCAGGAATTCAGCTCGGACCTCTGGCTCCGTGCTGAAACCAAATGGTCAACGTGAGAGCAAACACTTGTGATGTGAGATGAGAGGCATGCGTTCAGAAAGAGAGTACTGAAGAGAGTGGCTGGAGATCAGAGAGAAGCTCATATAAAGTGCATGGACGCTTTCCCAGATGAGACTGCAGAAAGATTTTTGGCCCTTGTTCCAACTCATCACTAGAGGCAGCCTCTTGTGGTTTATCTCCAACTCGGTGTCAATGCAATTTCAGCTTTGTTTTAAATATAACAGGTTTCTTTCGCTAACATTAGAGAGATTTTTTTTGTATGCATGACTTTCTTCTCTGGAACATAAAAGAAGATATTTTGAGAAATGTCTCACTGTTTGGAAAGAAAGTCATACATGTTTGAAACAACATTGAGTGAGTAAATGATGACAGAATGTACATTATTAAGTTTTTAAAGGGGTCATCAAATGCAAAGTTCACTTTTACATGTTGTTTGAACATTAATGTGTGTTGGCGATGTATGTACAAATCTACCCTATAATGATAAAAATCCATGCAATGGTTTTTTATTAATCTGTAAAAATAATATCCCCTTTTTCAAATCGAGCCATTCTCAGATGCCTGTCGTTGTTGCATCACACCGACAGAGGCCGCTCCCACGATAGTTGATTGACATGAGCGTCTTACCTCAGACCTGCCTTAAATCAGTTGTAACAGTCCGACCTCCATTGTTTCGATGCCAGAGCAGGGATGTAAGTTAGACAAGAATATCTCCAATTGAGCGATTGAGGTGTTGTGTTGCTGGATATAATAATGAACATAGTGGTCGTCATTTACTCCAGACATCTGAGCAGCTGAAGATGCAACGGATTACATTTGTTTGTGAAGGGAATGCGCCTCCCGATGTTTGCGTGAATAATTCGTGATCCAGCTTCACTTACAGCAGAAGTAAGTTTAAGGGTTTTTTAAGAATCTGTGTGATCACCTATCCTAATAACGTGCTAGTTAGCAAGTTTCGTGGCTAAATGTGGCTAAAGTAAACAGGCTCGTCACTCCACAGAGAGAAGAGAGGGGCGGGGCGAGCAGAGCTCATTAACATTAAAAGCAACCTTGGCCAGAACAGGATGATTTTTACAGAGTCGATTTTGGCAAGGCAAAAAGGGTGTTGTTTTACACTACCATTAAGAATTTTTAACCAAAATATATATAGACTTTTTATTAAAGGAGAACTCCACTTCCAGAAGAACAATTTACAGATAATGTACTAATGTACCCCTTGCCATCCAACATGTTCATGTCTTTCTTCAGTCGTAAAGAAATTATGTTTTTTGAGGGAAACATTACAGGATTTTTCTCCATATAATGGACTGATATGGAGCCCCGATTTTGAACTTCCAAAATGCAGTTTAAATGCGACTGCAAACGATCCCAAATGCTGTTGTAAACGATCCCAGCCGAGGAAGGAGGGTCTTATCTAGCGAAACGATCAGTTATTTTCATTAAAAACATACAATTTAAATACTTTTTAATCTCAAACACTCGTCTTGCCTTTCTCTCCCTGAACTCTGTGTATTCTGACTCAAGACAGTTAGGGTATGTCTAAAAACTCCAATCGTATTTTCTCCTTCAACTTCAAAAATCATTTTAAAATCATCCTACATCGCTGCAGAAGTACCGACCCAGTCTTTGCAACGTGAAGATGCAAAGAAGATCCTTAACACCCTTAACAAAAAATGTAAAACAGCGATATAGGATGATTTTGAAGTTGAGGGAGAAAATACTTGAGGGAGTTTTTCGACATACTCTAACTGTCTTGAGTCAGAATACACAGAGTTCAGGGAGAGTAAGACCAGACGAGCGTTTGACATTAAAAAGTATATCAATTTTATTATTTTTATGAAAATAACCGATCGTTTCGCTAGATAAGACCCTTCTTCCTCGCCTAGGATCATTTACAACCACGTTTGGGATCGTTTGAAGTCGCATTTAAACTGCATTTTGGAAGTTCAAACTCGGGGCTCCATATTAGTCCATTATATGGAGAAAAATGCTGAAATGTTTCCCTCAAAAAACATAATTTCTTTACGACTGAAGAAAGAAAGACATCTTGGATGACAAGAGGGTGAGTACATTATTTGTAAATTGTTGTTCTGGAAGTGGACTTCTCCTTTAAGACCCTAAAGGATCATATCAATTTGTGGAAAATGGGCATCCGATGACTCCTTTAAAGGTAACTTTTTTATTGAATTAATACTTTTATTCAGTTAGGATGCATTAAACTGATTAAAAGTGACAGCAAAGTCACTCGTACTGTATATTGTTTATGAAAGATTTATATTTCAAATAAATGCTGTTCTTTTGAACTTTCTATTCATTAAAGAAACTTAAAAACTTGAATTACAGTTTCTACAGAAATATTAAACAGCACAGCTGCTGTCAGCATAATAATAAATATTATTAAACATTATAATAAGACATATATCTTGAGCAGAAGATCATCATATTACAATGATTTCTGAAGGATCATGTGACTGGAGATTGGAGAAACAATGCTGAACATTCAGCTTTACATCAACGGAATAAATTATATTTTAAAATATATGTGACCAAGGACCACAAAACCAGTCATAAGAGTCAATTTTTGTAAATAAATACATTTTTTGAAAGCTAAATAAATGTCCATTGATGTATGGGTTGTTAGGATCAGACAATATTTGGCCGAGATACAATTATTTGAAAATCTGAGGGTGCAAAACAATCTAAATACTGAGAAAATCCCTTTAAAGTTGTCCTAATGAAGTTTTTAGCAATGCATATTACTAATCATAAATTAAGTATTGATATATTTACAGAAAGAAAATTTACAAAGTATCTTCATGGAACATGATCTTTACTTAATATCCTAATGATTTTTGGCATAAAAGAAAAATCAATCATTTTGACCCATATAATGTATTTTTGGCTATTGCTACAAATATGCTTGTGCTACTTAAGACTGGTTTTGTGGTCCAGGGTCGCATATTAAATACACTTATTTTAAATTGCAATAACATTTCACAATATTATTGTTTTAATTTTGATCAAATAAATGGTGAGCATGTTCTCTTGAAACAGTTTTGGTCAAAGCACTATTTGTGTTTTTGCTAGTTTAACGCAGTCTGTGTTTGAAATCATTTGAAATATTTGTGCAATTACTGTATGTCATGTTATATATCTGACTGGACAATGTTCATCTGTTTTTAATGCCAGGTTGAGTTCAGCCCACATGTGCCATATGTGGTGTGATTTAAATTTTAATAACCTGTTTGGCATGATTGTGAAAATCAGGCTTATCTTTTATGGCTTTGTTCTTTATAGTGCTTATACACCATCAAAACTACATTTCACCATGATTTACCAGCCCACCTGTCGTCTCAAAAGCAGTGCCATGCCTCTTAAGCTTCACTCCAACCAAATGAGAGGGCTCTAAATATTTGTGCAGGAGAAAAGGGAACAATGGCTTAATATATTATTCATTGGCAAACTGAAGTTGTCATGACAGCACATTTTTTTTATTAAACAACAAAATGTTCTTTTTAAGATGAAAGGCAACTACAGCACATTTCATGTGCAACAAACTGAAAAGAAAGGACACATTCACACTGGAAAGTATCAGGAACGACAACCACATTTAAATCCAGTAATGAATGCCTTAAATCATTCCAGAGTC
>JAHKKF010490770.1:0-10053 GCA_019740295.1 Labeo calbasu | reverse complement strand
CCTGAAAGTGACCGGCACTAAGTTTGTGTAGATGCAGAGCTGTAGTCGGTAGAGTTGACGGCTGCGTAATATCATTGCGCCTCCTGCACCCATGGTACAGCAGCAAAGTTCCTTGATTATTACGCCGAAATGAGAGTATAGTTCCTAGCCACATCGACCTAGAAAATCGTAAAATTTTCATTTTTCGTCTGTCTTTGTACACAATGTAACTACAAAAGAGTTAAGTTTTAAATAGGAAAAATATCGAAACTCTTTGGTCATTTTTGAACGAGGTGCTATCGGTCTAATCATATTCAATGATCTATGCTAAGCTATGCTAGAAGTGCTACCACCAGACACGGAGATCGGCTGAATGGAATGAAAACGGTAAAACTCAACTGTTTAACTCTAGGGGAGTTGGAAAATTCAAAAGAGTTTTCAAAAAAAGTGGAGTGTTTCTTTAATACATCCTGCAAGTTTCATAACTTAAAAATGTCCTCATCATCAATAAAAAAGCATTTATGTAATAACCCTCAGAAAACAGCTTGTTGGGTCCGAGGTGCAAGGTGACGTCCCCCAGGCTCAGTCGTTTGCATAAACACTGCCTCCAGTGCAAGACATCGACGAATAGTAACCTTCTCACCATAGGTCCCGCCCACTGGCGTACGGTCACTTAACGTCTGATCACTTAAATACGCTTGAATGTTCGCTTTGACGCGTTTGGTTTAAACAGCTCATTCGCGTCTTGATATCAGAAGGATCCCAGCATTAGGAACAAATGGATATTTTATTTTAAATGCTGTCCCGGATCGTGTTTGAGCATTGTTTGGAGGATTTTGTTTTGTAATCGAGGCACAGTGTCATGGAGAGTTCACAAAGAAACATTTGTCGAAAGATGAAGCGGTACTAGATATGGCTGCAGCTGCATCACAAACTGTAAGTAAATGATTTCATAATGCTTTGTCTGAAAATGACCATTTTATTATGTTGCCAAAACACTCACATGCTATAGCGAGGGGGCATTGGTACTGTTTCCTATGCAATAACATTAGCCAATCATAACAGTGGCCGATTTCTGACAAGCCTTAAAGAACACGCCCCTTAAATCAGGTCGTTTAAGACAGAGGGTCAGAAAGAGGGTTAAAAATAACCATTTTTCCACATGTTTGTTTTTTTTTTTTGTTTGTTTGTTTTGTTCCATCAAGTAAGATTTTTTTTTATGGTTTTAAAAGAAGTCTCTTATGCTCACCAAGGCTGTATTTATAATACCAAAAATACAGTAAAAGCAGTAATTTTGTTAAATATTACAGTTTAAATTTTGAACATATTTAAAAAATGTAATGCTGATTTTCAGCAGCCATTATTCCAGTCTGATGTCACATGATCCTTCAGAAATCAGAAATATTTATTATTAATAATAATTGACATTATTATTATTAATAATGTTGAAAATATTGAAATTGTTGTGTGTAAAAGCTGACATACTAAAATTCAAAATTTTGTGGTAAGATTTAAAATATATATATTATATTGTTTTCTTTTAAAGAAGATTAAGAAGATTAAAGAAGATCATTTTTTAAAAGATTTTTTTCTATATAAGAAGATTTTTTTCCCAGCAAAGATGCATTAAATTGATCAAAAAGACAATAAAGACATTTTTATTTCAAATAAATGCAGTTTTTTTAAACTTTCTATTAATCGAAGAAAGTATCAAAGTTTTTACAAAAATATTAAGCAGCAAAAACAGTTTTCAACATTGATAAAATTAAGAAACATTATTATTATGAGCATTAATAATAACAGATAATAATTGAGCATTAAGTAAAGTAATGAATGCTAAAAATTTAGCTTCACCATCACAGAACAAATTATATACAAATAAAATATTTAAAAACGTTCTCTTTTTACTGTGTTTTTGATCAAATAAATTAAGTCTTGGTGATCTTAAGGGACTTCTTAAAAAAAACTTTTGACTGGTGTGTTCATGTGTATGAATATATGTAAATACATAAATGTCTGTGTGTGTATGCATGCATATTTATTTATCTATCTATCTGTCTATCTATATATGAATGATAGATAGATAGGCTTACAAATGTCTTGCTATGTGAAATTCTAAAAATGAATATGCACTTAGATATATACACTTTTTAAAGTGTACAGTTCCTAAGTTCTTGTTTTATACTTTCATTGCACAGAACAGATGCCGTTCACTCCCCCACCCCGACATGCAGGTGTGACAGTGCCAACAGACTGGATGTGTGAGGATAGGTCTGCAGGCCATGACAGGGTGCAGAGGGGCACAGATGCACATCACATTGCTATAACATAACTCACCCCCCTTTTCCACCTCTCGTGCTCCCTTTCTCTCCATCCAGCTCTTTTACAGATAAGCACGAGGCAACCCAGGGAGCGAGAGGCGTCTCAGTGGTCCCGCAGGCTCATCTTTGAACAATAGAACACCTGAGATTCAATTAGAGCAGGTTAACAGGAGAGGCGAGGGAGCCTCATTAGCGGGCCTCTGTGTTTTCCGTGGACAGGTAACAAGTTATCTAGCATCAGATCGCAAAACGGGTGACAGGATAGCTATTCTCGCAGACAGAGACGGGCTGCCATCAAAATGTCATTTGATCGGCCTGATTTGCATAATTACAGAATTTACAAAATCTTAGATGAGTAAATCTCCCGTCCGTCACACTTCCCAGACATTTCTCCGGGCACAGCTATCCCTTTCAGTGAATAATCCTTCAGCTAAGCGGTAAAGTACAGTCTCAGGAGAGAGAATCTATCACATGAGAAGGTTTGGCACGGTCTCAGAGTGTGACACCGCCGGTGCCGCGGCTACTGCTCAAACGGGCTCTGGAGGAATCGCGAATCTTTGCATCCTGCCACACTCGCAGCGTATTATTAAAATTCATGTGCGTTTAGCAGAATGCCCCTGCGACACTACTAAACCCCTGCTGAGACCAGCTCAGCAAAGCGTGCTCGAATAACGCTGGCTCAATGTTGATGTAACACTCATCTCCGGGAAGGTTTAGACAAATACAGTGACGATTTCAGAGTCTAACACCTTACAGTAGGACCAAGCGATGAGAAGTGGAAAAGCGGACGTCTGCTAGCTGAGTAACAGGGCACAAACGAAAGAAACCGAGTGGCGATTTGACTCAATGCCTCTTGTGTATGTCGCTTGAATAGCCGCTGTGTTTATGCGAAGCGTTTCAAAGTGAACAGAAGACACATCACTCCACGCTGTATGCAACAGTGAACGTGTGAGGAGCAGAGGTTCATTTCACAATCAGCTGAATAACTCAAAATGAGGTCTATAATCGCTCACTTGATAGGGTGTGTACAAGAAAACAACATTAAAAACCAACAAAGAGTTCTACTAGTCATTTACTGCTAGTGTACTGCCACACAACTGATTAATTGAAATAAAAAAACAAATGCAGCAATTATAACATTGTAATAAACAAATAAATAGCACAGATCTAAATAATTAAACTGCTTATTTATCTAAATATATAGAACATGTAATAATCATTAAAAATTGAAAAGCTTTCCACATTGCCTCGATAACAAAAGAAATAAAAAAAAAAATAGAGGAGAAGATGAAAAATAGAAAAATTATAGCCTGGATTCTAGTGACTGCTGAGGCAAAGGTGTTTCTTTCATCTGCACTAGAAAAGCAAATATAAATAAAATATAAAAATATAATTGTGTGCTCACATGCACTTTCAGCAACAGTTGAATATAAATAAATCAATGAATAAATAAATCAAAGATGATTGGCTTATGGCAGTAAGCAACAAGTGAAACCATCATGCAGGCTAATAATAAATAATAATAATAAAAAAATATATAAAAGTAATATTCAATTAAATATATGTCCAAAAATGTCCATCTTCTATCTTTGAGCTGCTACTTACATTTAAATTAACCATTTGATACAATGCACTTATTGTGTACATACATGTTTTTACATTGTACTTATATTTAAAAAAAATACATGCGTGTAATTACAACTGTAATTAATTTCTGTAATTACATTAATTACATACACTGTTGACCTACCCATAAACCTACCCATACTACCAAACCTGTCCCTAACCTTACCTATCCCAATAGCAGCAAAAAAAGTTTTGGATAAAACTTTATTTTAAGGTGTCCTTGTTACACATTACATGTACTTACTTTTATAATAACAATAAATTATGCATAATTACATGCTAGTAACCCTAAGTCAAACCCTGATCTAAAAGTAACCATATAGTAAGTACATGTAGTTAATTAATATTACTCAGTAGTTAAATGTATAATTACACTGTAACAAGGACACCTTAAAATAAAGTGTAACCGTGTTTTGCAATACAATATGAACACGATAAGCAAGTTGTACTTTTTTGTATTTTATTTTTTATTTTTTGGTAACACTTTAGTATAGGGATCAATTCACACTGTCAACTAGATACTTATTTACATGCATATTACTAGCATATTGGCTGTTTATTAGTACTTATAAAGCACATATTCTGCATGACCATATTCTACATCCCTAATCCTACCCAATACCTGAATTTAACAGCCTTACTAATCATTAAAAGCAGCAAGTTAGAAGTTTGAGGCAAAAGCCACAGTTAATGGTTTGTTAAACGAGAACTGGACCTTAAAATAAAGTGTGACCACTAAATATTAAATGTATGCTGTTCAAACTATAAAGAAAATGTAACAATCATTTGTGTGGAATATAAAAGCAATGCACTTCAGGTTTCAGAAACGAATCAAATATTAAAATCAACAGTTTCAAATAAATTTCATATAATAATTCACAGCTTACTGCACACACATTCCTTGAACATCAGTGATGTCAATGAAAAAAAAGAGCCTTTTTTGTTAAAGTGACATAAAATCAAAAGTGTGCACTCCATTATCACTGTTTGTGGAAACAGTGTTACAGCAAATGCTGTGAAAAAAGACAAATATAATCCAGCATCAGAAGACCAACCACTGCTCCAAGTCAAATGTTTCTTGGAATGACCTGCCAAACTGTAACGCCATCTAGTGGTTTAGAAGTCAGCTCAACAAACAACATAAATCTAAAGAAAGCCTTAATAATCTAATGTAACTTTTAAAGGTGTTCATGCTAAATGTATGATCACAACGGATGCATGAAAATATCTCGCATTATTTTCCAGTTTACATCAGCACTGCAAACCACTCGTTTAGAGCATTGCTGCAAATACGAACAACCTCTAAGTACAACACAGGCCTACATGAACCAACAATCTTTCCAAGACCAGCCGCCATGGGTTACTGGCTAATTAACCTCTTTTGACACTCCTTACGTAATCAGATCAATAAAGATCACTAAAGTGCTTGTGTAGGACATGATGTACCATCAGCATCCTTGTTCTTCCTGTGTAAGGAGGACCATCTCATTAGCCGTAAAGGACAACTTTAACTCAAGCAAGGAGGAGGGATCCTTATGCACTTTGTTTTGCACTGCTTCAAGGCATATGGGGTGTTGTACGATGGGGTGGGGTGCGAGACAGATTTTGCATGCAGATATTTTAAATGCAATTGTCTTCTTCGCACGGGCAAGCGAGGGGCTCTTTGGAAATTGACTTTTTGATTATTCATTTAGTGCGATAATTAAATAGTCCTTGCCCTGGGAGCGAAGAACAAGTGAACCATGGCGAGGATATCTAACAGGGCTTGACGGATCCTTTAAATAATGTTTATTTATCTCCACTAATATTTTGCTGCCTAAACAAGACTCGGTGCTGCTCTGTGACCCGTGGCTTTCATATCAAAACTTCTGGATTCGTCTCATTTTGAAGTGCTTGCAAAAACGGTGTAAAGTTTGGATGAAGTCTCCTGGATCTTCATTAACTTTCACATTCATTTATTTCTCTTCTCTGTTTGACTGCAAAATAAAGTACAGTCTTTTGGACATTAAATCGATAAATCACATTTAAAATTGATACATAAATCTCTTGAATTAAACAATGTCTGCGGTCTGCGAATCCATCCAATTGTATAAATTAATACATGAATACATGAACATATTCATTGCGAATCTGCTTTGTGACACATTATGCGCTGACCTCAGTGTATTTCAGCCCGAGATGTTATTATACTTTAATTACGGCTCGGTTTTACCGTGGCCCACCACTCCTGCATGAGGAAATTCATGTGTTTGAATGCATTTACTCCTTTCTAATGTCAATCCTTTTAGAGCTCAACACAGGTCTGAAATTTGCAATTCCAGTGATATGTTAAAAACATAACCAGCCAGAAGATATAAAAGTGAATGGGAACGGTTTTCCAAGCCGCTTCAAAGTTTCAAGTAAGAGAAAGAAAGCAGTCGGCACATTCACAGCAGCTGTGGAAATAAAATTCAGCTCCGTATCTGAAGCGTCGCTGAAAGCTGGAAAAGCAGCGAAGATCTTTTTTCCAAAAAACGTCGAGACAAAGGAACATTTTCAAAAAAAAATGAGTAAGTTGTATAATTATATTCTGTTTTCTTTCATCGTAAAACGTGCGCAGCACAGATCTTACCTGAACCGTCAACACCAACAGCATGGTTACTTGTGAAACAGCGCTACTTAAGTTTAATAGTTTTAAAATGTTTTTTTTAAATGGTGAAGCTCTCTAAAATCTAATTTTCTAAACCGCCAGTACCATTGTTGGTAATTTATGAAGTTCTCTAAAATACACAGCAGAACTGCCTAATGCAAATACACTGTGAAAGTGGAAAGTCAACATTATAAAATGAACATGAAGTCTTTACTTTAGTAAACTCGAATAAACTTTCTTGGTGTTCGTATAACGTCTTTCAGCGTTCGGAAGTCACACACATATTTCTCTGCCGGCAGAAGCTATTATTGCCTAGTTGATTTTGTTTACCAGGGCTCACATGCTTAGGCAGTCATCCGGCCATCTTCAGCAGAAGATCTGCTCAGATGAACTGCGCTCGCACACTTTACCGACTCGAGGTGGAGACGTCAACAAAACCGCGCTTGTGGAAATAGAAGAGTCCTCGTTATGCAAATTCAAGACACACTGATAGGCACGTTTTCTGTTCGTGAATTACTGGCCTTGTCACAAGTCAAATTACATTTGAATAACCTTTGAAAAAATTTTTTTTACAGAGACGTGACTTCCGTGCCAGTCTTGATTTGGCCACTGGTCTCAAAACAGGCCCTGTTGTCCTGTTTGTATAAATTAAGTGGCATCATTTTCATAAATCTTATTCAAATGAAGTTGTGTTACATATTCAGTCGTACTGTGAATTCACGTGAATAATTGCAACAATGAAAATGTTACAAATTTAAATAAAAGCCATTTGAATTGTACATTCGCTCATAATATATGGAAAGCAGTGTTATTTAGTGTATATTTTAAAATGATTTTCCACATTCTACAATCATCAGTGCAGAGATATGACAGATCATTACTGCAAGGTAACATTAATAAACATGTTTATGTAAGTCAGTATGTATTACTTGGTAAGGTGGACGAGAGACAAACTGAAAGTACAAAACTTTTGGGAGGTACAGTAAAATATGAGGGAAAGGGAGAATAAAAACATCGGAGAGAAAAGAATGAACATAAACCAAACTAACGAAAGGTTATCTGGCATACACGCTTGCTTTGTGCTGGAACGTGCTTACAAACGCATAACTTCGATCTTATATTTGTTTATCAAACAGAGAACTTGTGAAGATTAATAAAATATCCGTTTAAATATTTACCTAAATGTTAATGTTTTAATGTAGAGTTAAAACCAACAAAGAGATTTGTTTGGATCAGTCTAGATTTCGATGACCGTGCCCATGTTATTCCTTCAAAAATTTCAGAATTATTATGTTTTTTAAATCAGTAAAATATCAATTAGTAAACAGAAATGTAAACATATAAATATAAATTTAAATATATATATATATATATATGCATTATTAAGTTGTGTTTGTGATTTTTATTAACTGTATTTTTATTAACTAACATTAACAAAGAGTAATAAATAGTGTAATAAATGTATTGTTCAATGTTCATATATATAATATTTATCATATATAACATATATAACATATTTTCAGTCTTGTGAAATTACACAAAAACGCAGAACCATGGAAATATTATTTGTATTCATGTGTTTCAGTATTGTTTGGATAACATGTGGAAACACTTATTGAAAAAAAATAATTTATTGAATAAACAAAACACATGAAAGTCATTTTAGCCAACACTCTAATTGTGTACAGTATTAATGTTTAACACACATTTATACTGTATTTTTCATTTAGAAACTGCTAGGAAATTTCACTATTAATTACAAAGAAACAGCACTTGAAGTACTAAGCCTAAAATAGTATTTTCCTGTAAAACATGCTCCGGTAATCTTTGTTTTACAACTTCAAAATATCATTTTTTACAGTGTGGAAAAGTCTATTATATTGCATGAAGTTGTTTTTATCTACGTACGAGTCCACATTGCTCACTACCGACATGTCACAGGCTTATATCCCACAAAAGTAATGAGTACCTCAGTGAGCAGTTCTTACCTCTATCCCCTGCAACCCTTTTTAAAATTGTTGAGGCTAATTTCAATATTCATGAGTTCTCCACAGGCTCAGTTCAGCAGTTTCCATTAAGCATTAATTAGGTGCCGGAGGGGGAAGCAAACACAAATAAGGAGCTGAATAACTAATTAAGGTGTTTGAAATGCTGGAGGCCTGCAATCCCACTAATGGCTGGTTAGGCAAGGTATAGGAGGAACCGATCCCACAGACAAGATCCCCACGAGCACATACACAACCAGCGGAAATACACAAAACACACAGATGATGACAGACGCACAAACAAACAGCAAAGTTTGGTGCGATTCGGTGGTGAACAACTTGTTTTGGCGCTCTGCGGATTTGCAACGTTCATTTCGGTGCTGAAATTTTCAGGCTGTGTACATACAGATGTTGCCCAGATGTGGCTCGGCTTGAGAGAGAGAGAGAGAGAGAGAGATTAAAGACTGCTTATTTTCACCCATTGTGGTTAAGCATATAAAATATATGAGTGTGAAAAGATCTGTTGTCGCCGTTTTATGCGATTACGACTTGTTATACCATGCATTCGGCATTTGGATTTAATAATCGGTATTTTACAGACTACATATAATAGTATAGAAGAATAATTTTGTAATATACATGCATAAGCACATTTATTTGATTTTAATGTGTCCAGACGAACCTAAATGCAGATGTTCCCAATGCGTCTAGAATATCATTTCCATGTTATTAGGATGCACTTTATTCATTATCATATGCTTAAGGTATAAATAAAATTATGTGCATGTCATTGTGTTTAACGTGTTGGACAAGTGAGCTCATTTGTTTTAAAGCGGACCGCTAACATGAGTAATCTCATCACATTTTAATATGTTACTGTCATGCTGACAAATTCTCCAAGTGGATGAATTCAATTACCATAACTTGTGTAAACAAGGAGGTCATTGAATTTCAGTTAATATAATCTGCTTTAAGGAACATTGATATGCATTTTGTTCTAATAATAATATTAATACGAACAATGCAGCGGTGAACGTGAGGTTTTGGACGGCACGCTGCGTAAATGTTTGTGTATTCTCTCTCGGGCTTTCAATGACACAAAGCGCTATTTATTTTCTCTCCACGTTCTATTTTCATTAAATCTATTTGTCCCATTTGGCCAAAGCTTTGCGGCCTCAAAGTCTAGTCTTAGAAGAGGATCTGCAATACATGAGCAAAATAAATGATATTTCTACAGAGGCATATCTGTAGACTGGGGAATATGATTGGAATTGACCTGATGAATCCTAATCAGGTGTTTTAGGTTTAACCCCGCCGAGGTCAGATTACTGAACTCACACCGGCGCTTTATTTGAGCAACGGGATCAAAATACTGAACCGCACAGAGCAAATAAATTTCCAACTCTCCAAACCTCTTGCTCAGATACGTCTGTGGTGGAAACTGACACACTTGTGTGTGTTTTTTTGTGTCATGAGTACACACATGAAAAGAACTGTATTGTTCAGAGAGCTG
>JAHKKF010490767.1:0-11178 GCA_019740295.1 Labeo calbasu | reverse complement strand
CATCCTCATTTTACAGCATTTTTACACAAGTGCCTAAAACTTTTAACAGTGCTGCAGCTTTGCAGGTAGGTTTCTTGAAGCATCCTGGAGACTTTGTCTCAGTTCTTCTGGATTTAGTCTGTCTGAGTTTGTTCTGTTTCTTCATGTCATTCCAGACAGACTGGATGATGATGAGATCAGATCTCTGTGCAGAGCACTGGCTGTTGTCAGACTCCTTGTGCAAACAAAAATCTCACTGGATTATTACGATTAATGGCAAAATAAATGTTTGGAAATGTAATCTGATATTTCCTACTGACACACTACAGCAAAAGACCGACTTTAACTGACTTTAAAACATCTTTTAGCTGATGAAAATACTAGTGGCCTAAGACTTTTGCACAGTACTGTATATATTAGAGATTCGTTGTGCAGTGTAGGGCTCTTCACTGATTATAATTGAACTTTGTGAGATAGAGATGAACTAAACTGAGTGACAGCTTTTAATGATTTTTAAGGGAGTTTGTAAATGAGATATTGATTTAATACAACAGTTAAATAAACAATAACTTAATATTAAGTGACTTACATTGTCTGACTATAACACTATTGCCTGATTTTGCTCTACTTCGTCATCAAAAACGGCTTGAAACAAGTCACAACTGAGCCGCTGCACATCTCCATTTAAACACACCATTTTAAATAAATCTATTAATTTCTTAACTAATAATAATAATAATAATCTTACTGACTCCAAATGTTTTAGGAATTCACTTGCAACTTAGCAAGAGAGAAAATAACACCAGCATATGTATATTGCTGTAAATGCCATTAGTTTTAAAAGGAAACATACAAGTATATTGTTGGGCAAAAGCAAAATACAAGAACTGCCTTTTTTGTCAAAATCTGTAGATTCAGAGAAATGGTTTGATAAGAAATCTTATCAGATATTTTAAAAAATCAGTTCCTTTCACTTTAAATGAATACAACCCAGCACTAGGTAAAATATAGACAAACACAGCAGTTGGGTTACTACCCAGAAGAAAGGTTGGGTTAAACATTTAACCCAACGGCTGGGTCAAAACAACCCAGCTGCTGGGTTTGTCCATATTTCACCCGGCGCTGGGTTGTTTTTAACCCAGCATGTTTTTAGAGCGTTGTTGGCACAGTTACTGCATTTTGCCATTGTACGCCAGTATACATAACCATTACAGTCTCCTCAATATCAAAACTATTTGCTCTTGGAGCAAATAGGACCTGTGGCATTTGACAGACTCATAAGTCCTACCACACTTTTCTACTCAACGTTTTGCTACTCAAACGTAACTAACAGTGGAAGTTTCACAGAAACCAGCTAATGGGCAACCATTGTGTTTTTGTTCAGCGATACAGTTTCACCTCAACACTGAACAAAATCTACAGTTGCATAATACATAGCTTTACCATGACACAAAGACTCATTCTCCTTTTTGGAACGGCAGGTAAAAGCTTGTATGCACTCAAAAACATTTACCGTCAGTTAACAGCATTGCCTGGCTTGGCAGAGAAAACAACTCTTGCTAGAAGCAGCTGTGCATATAGCTGACCCGCTTCTAAATCACGTTGTTTCTGGCCTGAAAACAAGAAAAACAATTCAATAATTGCATCATGAACAAAATTTGTCTATACAAACGTGTTACGAAACAGGTTACAAATTTTTAGTTTAATGCTATTTCAAACATGCTTTTCTGCAGAACATCTGCTATCAAGATGAAACACGCCACACACAGCTTCGAATCAACAGCTCTTTTCATCACACTAAAGCGACCCTGATCCCATACGAAGAAAAAAAAAAAACAAAAGAGATGAAACTCCTACTCAAGTGAATCATGTTGGGCAGTGTTTCTCATTCTCACCAGAGTGTGTAAACAGCACTCCATTTGAAGGAGGCACTCTAGAGTTTCCATCATCTGCTCCTTGCGTAGGGTGTGCAGTCTGACCCATCCCGCAGACTCGCACAGCTCCAGCTCCCGCACCGTGTGGTTAAGGGCTACTGCCGCACACTGCAGCGCACTGAGCCCTGCAAAGAAAATGCCATGAATCCATGTTCTTAACACATGGCAGAAATACGCTTTTAATTAGACATTTAGCAGATGCTTTGATCAAAAACAAGTTGAATGTTAAAGCTCACGGATTAAGCTAAGGGCCAAAATTAGCACAGTTTGACTGCTAACTTTACCAAGAGTTACAACATGTTGTCAAATTTAAATTGCTGTACTGACCATTGCTGTTTTATACAAGTGCTCTAATAAAGTGGCCATATGCACTGTTGTTTAAAAGTTTGGGATCAGTCATTTTAATGTTTTTTTTTAAATTATCTTAAGGTCATCAAGGCTGCATTTGCTTGATCAAAAATACTGAAAATATTGTATTATTATTGTAAAATATGTAGTAATATTGTGAAATATTACTACAGTTTAAAATGATGGTTTTCTATTTTAATATATTTATGCATGCAAATACATAATTTATGATGTAAAGTTGAATTTTCAGTATCATTACTCCAGTCTTAAGTGTCACATGAACAGTTGTGCTGTTTAAGTTTTTTTCAAATGTGATTCTTTTTTCAGGATTCTTTGATGAATAAAAATAAGAAAATAGAAATCATTTCTAATAATATAAGTCATTGCTATCCATTTTTTTTATCAATTTAACACATCCTTGCTGAATAAAAATAGTATTATTTTTTTTTTTTTTCAAAAAAAATTAAAATGGTAACTAAGTTAATAGATTAATACATTAGTTAACATGAACTAAGAATGAACAATAAAAAATCTAAAAAATGCTGGGATATTTTTCCACCCAACCGCTGGGTTGAGCCTGCTGGGTAGTTTTTGTGTTACCCAGCCGTTGGATTAGTGGCTGGGTCTTACTGACAGCTGACAGCCTCTTTTCTCCTTCCGATGAAACAACCCAGCACAAGTTACATCAACCCAGCTGCTAAGTTACAGTCAGTGCGTGCACAGACTTTTTGCATCTTCTACAGGAGAGAGCGGTTCTCAGCACCACCAATTTGGTGCACCTCTTTATCAGAAAGTCTGTATACATTTTATTTCCTTTATAATGTCTTTATTGTGCTGTAAAAGCAACACAACATACAAAAACGAGATATCAGTCAGCTAAATGCGTCAGCAGCGGTTGTTTTACATGATGGAAACGCCTTTTGCCTTGCGTAATATAAACTGATTTTATCCTATAAAAAACTGAATAGAATTTAATTTAATGTTAACATATGTTCTCTAATCACAGTACTGTTTGTTTATGGGCATGTTATGAAATCAGTCATGGCATCTTTCAGCCATGAGTGAAACAAGAGGTGGTGGTCTGAAGTTCGCAGTTACCCCAGTGAATAGCAGCCCTTCACCGGCTCAAATTTCGCCAGCACACTGGGACAAGATTTAGCACTATTTCGGTGAAGGGATTAGAGAGAAAGGTTGAATACACTTAAATGAAAATGCTTGTTTTAAATGTTACAGTTTTTATTTCTATAATGCTTGTTAAATGAGTTTAACCCTTTTTTCATATTTTTTTGTGGGTTTTATTTCATCTAGTCACACTTGTGGTGTTTCCGGTCAAAAATGACCAGACTCAACTTGTTTTCTTTCATTTAGGACTGGTTTTGAGTTTCTATTTGCATCTGATTAATCGTAGGCCTCATTTTTCTGAGAGAAGGTACCTCAGAATCCAAACACAACCAGAGGGTTAAATGTATGTAATATTGTAAATTATGCTGTATTCACCCAAATAAATTCCAATTGTCTTATATTTTTGTCTATGGGTGTTAAAAACATTTAACCCAACCAGTTGGGTCAGAATAACCCAGCATGTGTTCTGTACAATATTTACCCAGTGCTGGGTTGCCAAATAACCCAAGTTGGGTTGTTTTAAACCAAGCATTTTTAGAGTGTACAGCATTTATTAATCTTAGTTAAAGTTAATTTCAGCATGTACTAATGCAGTAATAAAATCACAAGTTGTGTTTGTTAATATTAGTTAACGCACTGTGAATTAACATGAACAAACAATGAATATTTTTATTAACTAATATTAACAAAGATGAATAAATATTTGTTCATGTTAATACATTAATGACAACAAATTACACCTTATTGTAAAGTGTTACCATTAAAGGGAACATTTGCTACTTGTTAATATTATTAAATGAACCTGAGCTAACAATGAACAGTTGCAACTAAGGTTAACAAAAATGAATAAATACTGTAACAAATGTATTGCTCATTGTTAGTTAATGTTTGTTTATGCATTAACTAATGTTTACCAATGGAACCTTGTAAAGTGTTACCAAAATATTTATAACTGGTACATTTGCTTAATTCACTGGCACAAAATTTATACTCTGTCAACAAACTTTCAACTACTAGCTTGAATCTTTAATCATTAAGTCTCTCCTTTGTAATGCAAATTCTGATTACAAAACATGGTCAGAGACACCTTTTTCACAACAAGGTACAACAAGTTTGTGACTAGCACTGCTGGATTCTTCTCAGGTTTAGGCAGCAGGAATGCAGCCACACCCTTACTAAAGCCAAAACTCAAAATATTTGCAAAATGCCAAACTGACTTCTGAAAACAATACACAAACAGCCTGGCTGATTTTTACAGAAAACCAACATAGCAATAACCATTTCGTACCGTTTGCATCTCTTTCCTCCAAATTAATATATTTGCCATTTTTCATCAAACCTTTCAGGACCTGCCAAAAAAAAAAGAAAAATTTACAGTAAGAGTGAACGTGTAGAAGTAGGTTTGAACGTGTATGCTAATACTCCAGCACCACATAACATATTTACCTCCAAGACTCGAACATATCCATTCTCTGCACTGAGATGAAGACATGTTTTCCCATATTGGTCCTTCACATTGATATTTGCACCAAGTGACACCAAATCAGCCACCATGAAGTGTTGATTCTTCTGTGCAGCAAGATGAAGGGGAGTCTGGGAAGAAAAACAGACCCATGCAACATTTATGTGTGTTTGTCGAATGACTGACACTCAGAGAATATGCATGTATGATTGTTTGTCACCTTTCCCTCTAAATCTTTGATATCTAGTTTCTTCAGAGCCGCCATCCTTCTGGCAATAACATACACGAGGGATCTCTTTCCCTCCTCAACAACTCTGTGTAAAAGACTGTGGAGAGAGGACGAAAGCAGTTACTTTCCATCGCATGATACGTTCGCTTTTCAATGTCATGGTACTGCGTATTGTAAACAGCTGTGTTCAATGGGTGGAGTACTATAGGTGTATTCCACTGAAAGGTAAACCCTGCGTTGCATTTTAATGTGTTTGACAACATCATCATTTCAACTGGTGTAGTCTTTCAGGATGTTTGTTAGGCTTATGTGTGTGGCCATTATCACTATCCATTGTTCGTGCAAGAGGGCTTGTTTGAAGACCCTCTGCGCCATTTTTGTTGCTTCAGATTTCAACCGGGTTCCCATTAATCTCTTTTATTCTGCTCTGCTTGAGAACTTAATAATGGGGTTTGTCATAAAGTTGGGAGTGGGAAACTAATGCAGCCGCTTATTGAGCACGACAGCAACGATGGCAGACCCACTTTCGCTCTTTCTGTATTTCATAAAAAGTTTCAAATGATAAAGGTGCCACTGCAAAAGTACCCTTGCAATTCTTGGTACTTGAAGATTATTTTCGGAAACTGTGTGAATTTTCTTCATTTTTATAAATTACAGCCGCCTTTGAAAGATTACTCATTAGGATCTGCATGAAGAAACCATCTGCAATGGCTTCAGTGAGTTCTTGAAGTAAAGTAAAATGATCTTACATCCTTCCGTTTTCATCTACAGCAAGAAGCTCTTGGTCTGATATCTCTTTCAGCAGATTCTCTTCTCTTTCCAGTTGAGTCCAGAAGAAGGTCATACCACGCCACTCTTCCTGGTGAGAATGTGGCCATGGTGGATAGGTCATCTTTAGAGAAGAAACATCCCAGACTTCTGAGTTGGGACTGGCGCTGAATGACTCTTGTGGGGAGGGCACCTGATATTCACATGAGTTGGCAGGAGAGCAGCTCATTCCATGTAGATCATCATGCCTGTAGTTATCTGACTCATAACTGTTGTGTTCTTCCTGGTTCCCCAAGAAAACATCAGCACCCTGGCTGTAAGTTGGGGACGGGTAGGAGCTGGCTACAGAGTGGACAGGGGAGGTCTCGGAGGGTACCGAGTAGCTTGGAGACAAAGGCATCTCATTTTCATGTCCTGAAGGGCTTTTGTTTGCCAATCTGTATGACTGACAGGTCTTAAGATCCTCCTCCAACACTTCTACAATAATCGCAAGCTCCTCAAGACTTTTTGTTTGATGTTTCTTCTGTAACAAACATGAGAAATGTGTCACAACCTGTCTTTGTAAGTTACCAAACAAGAAGCTAGTTCTACAGTAGCAGAAAAAGACTTCACTTACCAGAAAACGTCTTCGTTTTCCACTTGTGTTAACTCGTTTTTTATCTCCTTTGGACCGAAGACAGTGCTAATTAGAAACACAATATGAGGTTGACATGATTATGCTGACATTTTATATCTCTCACCTTTAGATGCCTTAGAATGTTTTCCTTATAAAAACACTGAGTCAGACATGACAAGCCTGCCTCAATGTGACTGTAAAAGACTGAAAGACAAAGAATCATACCTGCAGATCTTTAGGGTCAATGCCCTTGGCTATCCGTATATTTCTGAGCATGTCCCGTACTGGCATTCTCACTCGGACTCCGAGGTATTTCTTTTCAGAAGTGGACTTGTGTTTTTTTGAGCCTAAAGGAGCACAGGCCTCTTGGTGAAGCAGCAAGCTAACTACAAAACTGCATCCTTCAATATTCCACATAGGGGTGTGCGATACTGACTAAAAAATTAGTATGTTATTGTGCAGTTATATCTTAAGGACTACCGTGGACAGCTGACTCTTGATTTTTTTAGATTCTTCATATGCTGTGTGGTCAGTTCACAGCAGTGACAAAAATGTATCTTTCCAATAAGTTTATATTGATTTTTACCTTTTTATAAAGCCATTTTTTTCTAAAAGTGTGCTTCATCTTTTGAGTCAAATTCTTACATTTGGGCTGTTACCAAGCAAATTACAAAATTCATCTTTGCAATTCAGAGGAAACACAAAAGCTACATCTGAGGTGACGTTTAGATGTATTTACACACTGTTTAATGCACCTCAGAGAGACATGGAATGCTTTAACCTGCAGTTACAAATACATAAACAATGTTTTGAACATGCTGAATACTGATATTTAAAATGATTTAAAAATGAAAAGGTACTTGAAATTAAAACCGCCAGGTGGCAGCAAGTGACTTTTAATAAGTGAGTTTATAAGTTGATTCATTAAGGAACGACCCACTGTCATGTTGCTCAGAGACGAAAAAGCAGTGCTGTGGCTGTGTTTGGAATGATTTTTGTTGGTGAAATACAGCAAAAACTTTATTAGCTTAATCTCTTGTTTATTGAAATCTACTAGACGTAATCACGTAATGTACTGTATGTGTGCATTCTTAATATACTCGTTAATGTCAAATCGCGCATTGTTAAAACAAAAATTAATATATTATAGCAGACGATATGTATCGCACACCCCTAATTTCACAATGCAAATATGAACATTTTAATGTTTTCCATCTCACACTGCAACAGGATAAATCTAACAAGATCAAACAAGCCTGAAATTAAAGAAGAATCGATCATATTTATGCTCATGCTAAATGCATACAGAAAACACATCGGTACAGGTCATAACCTCTATAATGACTCCAGATTTTGCATAACAGCATATGGTGAAATTCTACCTGCAGTTTACAAGACCAGCTTTTATAGGATCAACATCAATTCTCAGCCAACATTTTTGTCAAATTTGCTTTTATTCATGGTTCAGAACTCAATCCTAATTATAAAAACTGTTAAAAGTATGCGTAAAACTCTTTAAAAAAAATTAAACCATCTAAGATGGATTCATGGTCTTAGCTGTTGGATTGCTTTTAGAATGGTTATGGTACAGATAAACCAACTAGCTTGGCCAAGCAGAGAGACGATCCTAAACCAGATAATACCATATTAAACCAGCTAAGACCAGCTCAGGCTGACTTAAAATGTTTCCCCTTAGGGATATCACATTTATTAATCTTCTCTCGGACAGTGTTTTGCAGATCTTTACCCACCTATTTGACAGCTGTTCTTGGCTTTACTGCCCCGTGACGTTTTCTGGGTCTGTATCGGTGGATTCGGTCTATTTGCATTTGAAAGAAGTTCTGCTGGCAGCGGTGACCCGTCGCACGAATAGTCGCGGTGTTCGGTGTCTTTAGGTACCTTATCGCGCTCTGTGGCCTTCACCTTACTGCTCACCATCCTGATGTCCGGTTATAGCTGACTATAAAGTGCCACGGGTTCGGATTTTTTGGATAACAAAACGCACAGTGGTAGAGGAATGGGCTGCTTACCTGCTAGTCCTTATTCAACAGGTGTGTCATGTCAGCGGAGGTTTGTTTTCATTACCTGATTTGAGAAGGCGGGACAGTGACAGCATATTTAGAACTCTAACAGAGTCTTAACATGCGATAACAGTGAACCCATGTGGAGCAAAGCTGTTTTGCCACATATTGTAATAAATACAATAAATAATCTTAATAAAAACGGCATCGCTAACAAGTCTCTAACTATCACAATACTATTATTGTTGTGAAACTATAATACAAAACATATATTCTGTATGTTTTATTTCTTCCCATCCAATACATCTATACTGTTTTGATATATTATTGTATACAAGTTACAATAATGTGGTCTCCCCTTTATTGTAATTAAAAATAAATAAATAAATAAAAATTATATACAGGCCTATTTTATATATAGTCTAGGCCTATTGGATGGATTTATTCTGACGCTTAATTACAGAACCATTTCTTTTGTTCTCCAAACTAATAATCAATTAAAACAACATGAAATCTTAAAGGTTTGAATGAACAAAATGAAGCCTTAATAAACTAGAGAAATGCATAAAAATACTGACAGCACTTGGTTTGAAAATATTTTGATTATCATCCGCCGCTGTAGCTCTCTCTCTCTCTCTCTCTCTCTCTCTCTCTCTCTCTCCCGCGCCATTTTAAACTGAGATCATACACTGACATCTACCGACGACAGGCAAGCATACACACTCTCTCTTTAAAAATATGCAGTGATCTTTTTTTTTTCTAAAATATTGTTAATCATTTAAAATTTGAATGAATATTAGCTGTATACCACTGTTCTAATAACATGTTTGACAAAACATCCAAATCATTTAAACAAAAATCAGTGGAATCTGAGTGATAATCTGTGGAAAACACAGTGATAAGAATTAGAGGACAGTAACCACTGTAGCACGAAAGGAAAGAACAATTCAGAAATTAGTAGGAAATGTAGAAGCCATTGCTTTGAATGATTTCAGCAGCCGCAAGACATCAATTTCTCATGAACTCCCTGCTGAAAAAAAAACCCAATAGACACCATTACAAAACTTGTAATGGTTTTACAGGTTATAAGGGGACTTGTATTGGTTTTAATGGAAACTGTAGTGGACCCTGTTGGTCTCTTCTGGTAATTGGTCACCTTCTTTTGGTGGCTTGTTAAAACCAATAAATCCTAATAGAATATGTCCCAAAACACACTACAGAAAACCATTTTTAATGGTTTTAATGGTTAAAAGTTGATGGTTTGTAATATTTGTACTGGTATTTGTAGTGGAAACTATTAGAATTTATCGTAATGGTGGTGTGATCTTGGTGGTGTGATCTTGGTCCACTCTTCTTCCACAGTTCTGTAACTGTAGTGGGTAACTGTGTCGCTAAGGTTTAGATCAGGACTCTGGGCCAGCCATTTAATTTCTTCTATGTTTTAAAGGGGTCACTGGATGCCCATTTTCCACAAGTTGATATGATTCTTTAGGGTCTTAATGAAAAGTTTATAACATACTTTGGTTAAAATTTCTCAATGGTAATATAAAAAAAACACCCTTTTTACTTTGTCAAAATCAGCTCTGCAGAAATCAGCCCATTCTGTTGCATGTTCCTTTAAATGCTAATGAGCTCTGCTCACCCCGCCCCTTTCTTCTCTCTGTGGAGTGACGAGCCGATCTTTGAGGCTGTTTACTTTAGGCTCATTTAGCTGCGAAACTCACTAACTAACACATTATTAACAAAGGCGATTTGCAAAGATGCATAAACCCTTATATTCACTTCTGCTGTAGGTGAAGCTGGATCAGATGTCAGGAGTAAATGACGACTGTTATGTTCATTATTACATCCAACAACAGAACACTTCAATCGCTAAATCAGACACATTCTTGTCTTCCCCTGCACCGGAGTCTGTTCTCAACTCACTCAGCTCATCAGGGCGGGTCTAAGGTAAGACGCCAGTGTCAATCAACTATCGTGGGAGTGGCCTCTGTCGGTGCGACGTCACACAGACAAGAAGCTGAGAATGGCTTGATTTTAAAAAGTGGAAATTAGTTTTACAAATTAAATAAAAACCACTGGTTGAATTTTTATTATTATAGGATGATGTGTACACACGCTGCCAACACACTTTTAGGTTAAAACAACATATTAGAGTGAATTTTGCATCTGATGACCCCTTCAAGGAACTGTTTTACCCATTTTGTAGTGTGACGGGAGCATAAAAATTGGAGGCTGATTGGGAGATGCTTGCAGGGAAGGAATTGCATGTTGCTGAAAGAGGTTCTGATAAACATGTAACTGTATAAGAGGCCCAACTCCTGCTGCAGAAAGCATCCCCCAAACCATGACACTTCCTCCTCCACTTTTCTCTGACTTCTTTACGCACTCGGGGTTCAGTCTTTCCCCAGTTTGATGCTAAACAAAATGTTTCCCATCAGACCCAAATAAATTAAACTTTCTCTCATTACTAAAGTGAACTTGGGACCAGTTCTCCTCTCTCCACACAAGATGCTCCTCAGCAAAGGTGAGCTTAGCCGTTTGATTCTTGCTGGTAATGAGAGGCTTGCTCACTGCAGAGTGTGCTTTCAGTTCAACTTCTCTTAAAGTGCCCCTATTATGGGTTTTCAAATATGATCTTTCATGTAGTGTGTCATGTAGCTGTATGTGAACATAAACTATCTGCAAAGTTGTGAAGC
>JAHKKF010490760.1:0-30523 GCA_019740295.1 Labeo calbasu | reverse complement strand
TTTGTGTGTGTTTATATATACATAACAATTACACACAGTACACGCAAATATATTACGCAAACTCAAACTTTTATTTTATATGCGATTAATCGCGATTAATTGCGATTAATCGTTTGACAGCACTAAAATAAACCCATTAAATTTTAGCCGACTAAATCTACTGTTGATTTAGTAGACTAAAATCTTATGATATTTAGTCGACTAACACTAGACTAAAACTAAAACAGTTCAGATGACTAAAATATTACTAAAGCTAAATGGTATTTTAGTCAAAAGACTATGACTAAATCAAAATTTGCTGTCAAAATGAACACTGGTATGGACAAAAATAGAAGCTCGAAAGTCATACAGGTTTGGAACAACATGAGGACCGAATTTTAATTTTTTCGGTGACCTGCCCCTTTAATAGTTTTGATGTAACTAAAGTCTAAAAATAAGGGATGAACATTTCATTCACGTTTGTTTGTATAAGGGTCTCTCAGCTTATTTACACTAGAGCATATAAGTAATATGACCTGGCCAACAGTGTCACAGTTTGTGTTACTCAGCAGTGACTCTCAGCTCAGCCCACCAGCTGAACCTGGCCAAGGAGGGGGCAGGGTGCTATGAGTTTGTATTAAGGAAATGGAGGAAGCTGTCAAAAGGAAACGAAACTCCCATCAGACTCCATTTTGTTGTGGTTCCCGAATGTGATTCACTGGTTCTAAGACTGCCTCTGGAAACACTGGCAAGTGGGTGACGGCGGATTGCTCAGTCAGAGTGAGAAACGCACCCCAGCTTTTTACTGTTACTTTGTACTCACGCAGGCTTACTCAAAACATCAAACAACTGCAACGTCAGGATATGAGAGCTGTGGGATATTTATGAGACAAAGTCATATGTTTAGGTTAAAAAGCAGGCGTTTCATTTCTTACTTTCACCAAGGTTAACAAGTTAGGAAAGAGTTTGATTAACAATTAGACTACATTTGGATACACTTTTAGTCAGAATTTATTTTTATTTTATTTTTATTTTTTAATATTTTAAATATATTTTTTTTAGAAAACTGCTCACCAGGCTTTTATGTATTTGATCAGAAATACAGTTTTTTTTATATTTTATATTTTAATTTTATATTTTAATTTATTTTACGTTTTTTATTATTCCTGTAAAGGCAAAGCTGAATTTCCAGCATCACTACTTTACTCTTCAATGTCACATGATCATTATCTTAATAGATTTTAAGTTTTTATTTAGTCCTGTGACCATCATTACTCCAGTCTTCAGTGTCACATGATCCTTTACAAATAATTATAATATGCTGATTTGGTGCTCAAAAAACTATTTGGTGAAAATAGTTGTACTGCTTATTTTTTTTCTGAATTCTTTCATGAATAGAATGTTCAAAAGAGCATTTGTTTGAAATAGAAATCTTTTTTAATAATATTAAAGTCTTTACTGTCACTTTTAATGCATCTTAATTTTAAAACAACGAAATCTACTAACCTTGTATCTCTATGTCGTGTCATCTGCGTGCCATACGACGCACACCCACATGTTCTGTGTATGAAACATTGTACATTTATCTGTGATTCAGAAAAGAAGTTAATCTGACACCGTGATTAAAGTCAATGAAAAATGCATCAGTGTAGATCTCGATGAATAATGCAGAGAAACAGAATACTTTGATATGATAATAGGTCAAAATATCAATTCAGGTCTGAATACGCATCTTTTTTAAAGTATGGGTTCAATGTCTTTAAAAGGCTTCTTATGTTTTGTACCGTCTCATATTTTGTAGGGCATATTCATGTCATTCCAAACATACAGTTTTTGAACAGTAAGATTTTTAATGTTTTATTAAGAAGTCTTTTCTTCTCACCGAGCCTGCATTTATTAATCAAAAGTACAGAAAAAAAAAACTGTAAAAATTTTGAAATATGTTTACTATTTAAAATAACTGTTTTCTATTTGAATATTTTTTAAAATGCAATTTATTCCTGATTTCAAAGTTGAATTTTTATCATCATTACTCCAGTCACATGATCCTTCAGAAATCATTCTAATATTCTGATTTGCTGCTTATAAACATTTACTATTATTATTACTATGTTGAAAACAGCTGAGTAGAATTTTTTCAGTTTTCTTTGATTAATAGAAAGTTTAGAAGAACAGCATTTATCTGAAATAGAAATCTTTGTAACATTATAAATGTCTTTCTCATCACTTTTGATCAATTTAATATATATACTGACTGGTATACCGTATAATTCAAAAACTTTTTTATTTCAGATAAATGCTGATCTTTGGATCTTTCTATTCATCAAAGAATCCAAAAAAATTTACTAAACTGTTTTAAGTATTGATAATAATAATAAAAATAATAAATGTTTCTTAAACATCAAATCAGCATATTAGAATGACTTCTGAAGGATCATGTAACAGTGAAGACGAGTAATGATGCTGAAAATGTAGCTTTGATCACAGAAATAAATTCCATTTTAAAATATATTCAAATAGAAAACATAAAAATATTTCAAAATTGTACTGTTTTTGCTGTACTGTGGATCAAATAAATGCAAAAGGCTTGGTTCAAAAACTTTTGACTGGTGGTGTGTGATATTCTTTCTTCTGTAGAACAAAAATTTTGACCTTCTATTTTAATGAGATATTTTCACTCACTGACAGTTTAAAGTGACTATTAAGTTTCAAAAGTGCTCAAAAAGCCAGTGAACGATTTATAATTCAGAAAGAATGATTTGTTCGCGTTCGTTCTTTGTGTCCTGACAAGAAAAGGTCTCTGTTATCTCAGCTCCAGATTGAGTACAGGCTGATCAAGTGCTCCTCTAAATGTTTCAGATGGGTGACATCATTAGACCTGAAGTACGTAGTATTTAAATTGTGTAACACTAGAGCCCTCAGGCTTGAGTACAGATAAAAAAAAAGTTAACCTTGGTGCTGAATTTCGTACTGTTGTGTGCTACTAATTCCATGTGCATCAAAATCACATATTGAACTAGATCAGGTTGATCCTTCACGTCAGTCTATTTCAATTGACAAAAAACACTTTTAACAGTTTTAGCTTTTCAGTTAACAATCACAGCGTTGCTTGAAAGTACTCCAATATGTTTTTCAACAGCTCTGCTCCAACCCTAACTACTGCATAGCAACATCTAGCAACCACCCAAAACATGATTATAAATCTCCAGTTAGCATTTCACGGCAAACCTTACTTTTTCATCAGAAAGTAAAAGTTTCAGTTCTGTACTGCTGCTATCTACTGATTTATGGAAAACCGAGAGTTCTTCGTCTATATGAAAACACCATGCATGGTTTTCCCCTCTCAAAGGTCTTGCCTTTTCAACTGCCTCCACTGTTTGTGTTTTTGTCTTGACAGCACTTTTTAAACTCCACTAGTTTATTGATACATCTCCAGGCATGTCCAGACATGCTGGAACTTGTTGACCTTTCTGCGTCTGTCATTTATTTCCAACTTCCTCACAAATGTCCTTGTGTTTCGCATGACTAAAAACAACACAGAGAAGGGAAGAGTTTGAGGTGGAAACTTTATCATTATTATGAACATCAAATGTTCTATTAGATATAAAGCGTTTTTCAGTGATGTTCTCTCATATGGATTATCGAGTTGTTCTTTGTCAGATTGCCCCGATATTGCTAAGACTGGTTTAGTGAGTCAGAGGTTCAACACAGAGGTGCGTTTCGTGAGCTGCTTGTGTTTAGACGTGACTGCAGTGCTCCTTTTCCTCTTGATTGCAGTGGAAACAGATGGCTCTGCCTGATACCGCCCACTGGCAACCAGAGATCAGCACCTTTTCTCTTTCAAGTACAAGAGATTAGTGTGACACACTAAGGCCCTTTGCGATGAACCTCTAAAGCACTGTTTGAAATACAAAAACGACCAAAACATGTGTCCAAAAAAATTATATTTTGCTTGATTACCCTTGACTGCACTGGATGTCAGACATAATTGTTGATAAGCCAATCAGGCTGCTGTGGAAGGCCAAAATAAAAGGCTTTCCATGACTACAAGCAAGTTCGTGGCAGAAATCCAGGTTGTTCAATGCTCTGTGTGAATGATTGCCTGGCTTGCGGGGCATTGTTTAGTGTGTCTGCCCATGTAGCCCATTTTGACAATAATTTACGGGACCGCTCTTTACTTAGAGATGCACTTGCAACAGTGAGCGTGGACCACTTAGTGACAACATTAGAAGAGAGTTGAGAAGAGCCTCACTGGAATACAACAATATTCAGATTTAATTTAGCTCCTAAACGGGTAAGGAAATTTGGGGTAACCTGTCATTATGGCGATACCAAATACTATGTACTAAATCAATTTTTTGGTGATTTTTTAAATGGTTTTGGAAGTCACTCATGGCTTGTTGAGATTGACTTTACTGCTTTTATGTTTTGGGTCTCAGAGATCCCAATGATGTAAGGGTAAAAAGAATATTAATAAATACTACTTTTCCTTTAAAATGTTTTATTTGACTCTAAATGTTTTATTTAGTTGACTCTAACATATTTGAAACTTATTTGACAGCTGCTATTAAAGTTTAAATCCGTACAATGTTGGCATGCACTTATTTAGTAATGCCATTACTGTCTAGTTTAGTAACGTTGGTTTCTGTTTGGTGTTAATTTGACCATTTTTTTAAACAATTTATAACATCATCTATATCTATCTGTATGTCTGTCTGTCTGTCTGTCTGTCTGCCTATCTATCTATCTATCTATCTATCTATCTATTAGTGGTGTAACAGTATAAACTGTATTTTTTTGTTATACAGTGGTTTACTGAACAAATTGCATCTTGGTCTTTAAATAAACACAATTACAATTTATATGCTTTTATATGCTTTAAACTGGAGCCCTTAACTTGCATATTGTTGTAATATTAACGGTTACAAACAACAGAGTCAAAGCTAGTCAATTCAGTTGCTGTTTATTTTTAGATCTAATAATCAGGGTTGCCAAGTCTGCGATTTTCCCACGGAATTGAGCTACTTTAACACTGTTGCCGTGGGTTGTTTTTCATGTCCACGGGTTGACGTGACCCCAGTAACGTAATATTTAGCCTCTGGAATGGTATTTTTACCAGGGGAACCCCACTAAAAAACGTGTATTTTTTTCCCCCTGAAGGCAATTTTTAACTCAAAACGCAATTGGGTTACTTTTGAGTAGCAATTGGGCGGGTTTTGTTGTGAAAATCTGGCAACCCTGATAATAATAAACACTTAAATGAAAGATTGCATGCAAACATGTAAATTGCATTTAAGGCAGTTTTTGAATTAACTTCTAAATCCAATTATAAAATTATGTTTCTACTCCAGTTCCTCGTTTAAATATAATAGTTTACACAGTGGCTGTCATAACTTGTTCTGATGACAAATTTGTTTAAACACACATTAAATAATCAAGACTTCACTACAGGTTAAGTAAAATATAGAGGGTTTGCACTTAAATCACGATTTGGTCAGTAACCCGAATGCGCGGCCATATTGGAGATACTCAGATGTAAACAACAGTGTGGATTGCACGGTTAATGCACTACGGAATATGTTGTTCTGCTAATTTATGCTGTCTAAACCATGGAAGAAATGTGTGGAAGCTGCTAAATCATAAAGAGAAGGACTTAGTAAGCAGGAAAAGGCTATATTTTGACAGAATAAAGTTAATAGGTAGATATTATAAGATATTAGCCTAATATTTCACCTACCTGACTGGAAATTATAGGAACAAACAGTAATGTTGTCAAGATTCTTGCCCTGGAAATCCTGGTTTAGTTCAGCCAACCACAAACGCCTTTTGTTCCTCAGACAGTTTTTTTGCACTCTTCTCCTTGATTTGTTATAACTTTTGGCAGTACTCCAAATGTTTTTTCCCGGTCAGACCGATTACAGCCCAAAACATGACAATAATTAACCATTTTCAGCAGCACTAATTAGCAAATATGCAAGTTTTGTTTAGTTAAGTGGCATTGTTTACATTCAGTGCCGCCAACATGGCCGATTGAGGACACGATGTGAAAACACTTTATAGAGCATAGCCTATATTTAGTGAAACCGCGTCTTTCTGTGGTTACAACACTGATTGAGCGATTGAAGAAATCTTTTAACTTACCTTAAAGGAGAAGTCCACTTCCAGAACAACAGTTTACAAGTAATTTACTCACCGCCTTGTCATCCAAGATGTTCATGTCTTTCTGTCTTCGGTCGTAAAGAAATTATGTTTTTTGAGGAAAACCTTTCAGGATTTTTGTCCATATAATAGACTTTGTTTGTGCCCCGATTTTGAACTTCCAAAATGTAGTTTAAATGCAGCTTCAAAGGGCTTTAAATGATCCCAGCCCAGGAAGAAAGATCTTATCTAGCGAAGCGATCTGTCATTTTTTTTGAAAAATAAAAATTTGTATACTTTTTAAGCACAAAAGCTCGTGTAGCACAGGCTCTGGGATGCACGTCCACGGGTCGTTCTTGAACAATTTGTTCATTTTGAACGAATCTTTAATGTGACTCAGGAAGAATGAGTCGTCTCGGGGAGTGATTTGTTTAGTCGCGCATGCGCAACATCCTATTAAGTTCTGTACTGGAATTAGTTCACCTGTTTCGAGTCTTCGAGTTTTTCGAGTCGTTCATCTTATGGGGCACGTGATGCTGATTTTGCTAAAATGAACAAAATGACTCAAAAAAAGATTTGTTCATTTTGCTAAACGAAACTCAAAGGTCTGAGTTGGTAAAATAATCCGAACTTCCCATCACTGTTATGAATCACGTCTTCGAATCACCACAAGTTCATCATCTGTATACTCCAGCTCAAAAAGGTAGAGTATGTCGAAAAACTCCATGTTATTTTCTCCTACAACTTCAGAATCGTCCAACATCATTGTACCTTTTTGTTTGTAAACAGCGTTTGACTTACTTGCTCTTTCTTAGTGTTTGTGCATTCGCTTTGTAAACACTGGGTCTGTGGTTCCACCTACTTTCCACATGACCTTTCGACATCATTCAATAGTACGTGAACGCGCATCCCAGAGCCTGTGCTACATGAGCTTTTGTGCTTAAAAAGTATATAAATTTTTATTTTCCGAAAAAAATGACTGATCGTTTTGCTAGATAAGATCCTTCTTCCTCGGCTGGGATCGTTTAAAGCCATTTGAAGCTGCATTTAAACTACATTTTTAAGTTCGGGGCACCAATGAATTCCATTATATGGAGAAAAATCCTAAAATGCTTTCCTCAAAAACCATAATTTCTTCACGACTGAAGACAGAAAGACATGAACATCTTAGATGACAAGGGGGTGAGTAAATTATTTGTGAATTGTTGTTCTGAAAGTGGACTTCTCCTTTAAGATATGCGTTCATGTTTATTTCATGCTGTAACTAGTAATAAACAGTAGAAAAGAGGAAGGAAATGATTGCGTTTACTCACATTCCGGTTGAACTGAGTTTCAAATTCTGTTCATTTTGTTTGGATTTCCTGAATTTGAAAGATGAGACTTTGTTTCTTATTAAAAAGTAACAAAACTTCAAGAAGTTTTGATATATTTACTGTAGGAAATTTACAAAATATCTTCATGGAACATGATCTTTACTTAATATCCTAATGATTTTTGGCATAAAAGAAAACTATTTTGAAATACAATGTATTGTTGGCTATTGCTACAAATATACCCGTGCTACTTATGACTGGTTTTGTGGTCCATGGTCACAAATATCCTTTTAAATATATATTTTAAACTTGCCTATTAAAACAAATATGCTTCTCAGAGAAACCTGGGAAGATGTTGTTAATTTCTGAAGCATATGTATAACTTCTGACTCAAGAGTTGAGCTTGTTCATTCTTGCTGCCTATGGCGTGGAAGATGACAGTAAGGATGTGCTCATTAAATGATTTTATCTGAGTGAGGATGTACAGTCGCTTGCTGTTCTTTTCTAGTGACTCAGTTGTGAAAGACTCATTCTTACTCTCTGTCCTACCCATACTTGTACTTTTACATGTTTCATGTGCTCTCGTCACTTGCCGTTACTGTTCTACACGTGTGTAGACCGGTAAACTCTGGTGAATGTTTTGGTATGTAGATTAATATCTCTCGAGAGTGGTGTGGAGGCAAAGAATGGGGATGAAAAAAGAGTGGTGAACTGAACCTGAGGTGCGGTAAACTGTTGACTCAGTCTGAGGACTTTAACAACAACTAACTTGCACAGACAGGTGGGAACTTCCCTGACTGTGTTGTTTAAGAAGAGTTTCATATATTAAAAAGAACCGCTTTCTCTTAAAGAAACTCTTTGGGTTGGCTTCCAAGAACCAGGTGCCCAGGCTAAAACAGTTTTGAATTATCATCAACTGCAGCTTAATCTAGGTCTGGATTCAAGCTGTGTCTTGAAAACCATTTGTGTGAGTCTGGCCAAATAAACTTCTCAAACTGAAATTTATATCCTCTTGATAATAAAATGTTAGCATAAGAATCAAAACCTCAGCAAAAGAGATTCATAAAAATGTATCTATCATTGCATTTATAGCCTTGGATTAGTTCCAAATGGTAGCTTGATGCCATTTTGGCCCATTTTTTCTTCACAAACAACATCAGGTCAGTTGTTAGGCTCAGTTATGTTCAAATTCAGGTCTTTAGCTGGACCTTCTCTTTTATAACATAAGCTTTATTCTGTGTTATAGCCTCTTGAAGGAGAATTTCACTTCCAGAATGAAAATTTCCTGATAATTTACTCACCCCCATGTCATCCAGGATGTTCATGTCTTTCTTTTTTTCATTCGCAAAGAAATTAAGGAAAACATTGGATTTTTCTCCATGTAGAGGAGTTCAAACTGTTGAAGTTTCAATGCAGCTTCAAAGGGCCCTACATAATCCCAGCCAAGGAAATTTATATACTTTTTAACCACAAACCCTAGTCTTGCACTCGCTCTGCAATGTGCATGCAGATCTTTACTCATTAAGTAAAAATTTTGTAAAATTATTATTCTGTAAGTGAACTTTTTTTTTAAGCTGACACACTGTTGTTTTCCTTATGTTGGATTTGTGACTTGTCATATTGTCACTCTCACAATTCCTTAGTCTTACCAATGTAGTTAAGACCTTATGAAATGATTTTTTTTGGACACAGAGCTGAATTCACAGGGCCAGACAGCTCCCATACACTCAGAAGCATTGATTTAGTAGGCCCCCTCTAGTCCCAGGGCCTGGGACAATGCTCCTGGTTGTTCCCCCCTGATGGCAGCTCAGGCTATAAGAAAGAGTAACAAGTAACAGTACCACACTCTATAAGCACAGATTTATGAGGGCCAAATTCTTGCACAGTGGTCTATAACTAATAAATCTCAATTACCTTTTAAATTAGATTCAGATAAATGTTTTTGAGTCAAGAACACTATCTAATTCAGAAACCTGTGCAATTGAGGAAACAATAGTATAATTTCAGTTTGTGTTACTGGGAAAGGCCCTTAGTCTCATACCTACCTGATTGTGACTGTATGAATTTAACCACTGAACTCGCATGACCTCTTTTACAGAGTTGACCATCCTGTAAGTGCACATTTTTTTTTTTTAACAAATACAATGTGGGTAATTCCAAGGAAATGATCTCATTTGTGCCTAAATGACTTACTACTGATATAATGAATAGTACTTAACTTTATTTAACAGTTTTCACACTGATCACTGTAGTGTGAAAAAAAAACATAACTGTGTTTTTCATTGAAGTATCAGTCAATAAGCTTATCCTTATTTATCACTGTTTAATTGTAATTGAAATTTGAAATATATATATATATAAATAGTTTAGTATAATATATATATATATATATATATATAGCTTGCAGAATCTGCAAAATGTTAATTATTTTACCAAAATAAGAAGGATCATACAAAATGCATGTTATTTTTTATGTAGTACTGACCTGAATAAGATATTTCACATAAAAGAGGTTTATTGTCCACAAGAGAAAATAACAGAAGAATTTATAAAAATGACCCTGTTCAAAAGTTTACATACACTTGATTCTTAATACTGTGTTGTTATCTGAATGACCCACAGCTGTGTTTTGCAGTGATAGTTATTTATGAGTCTTTTGTTTTTTTCTGAACAGTTAAACTGCCAGCTGTTATTTAGAAATATCCTTCAGGTCCCACAGATTCTTTGGTTTTTCAGCATTTTTGTGTATTTGAACCCTTTCCAACAATGACTGTATGGTTTTGAGATCCAACTTTTCACTCTGAGGACAACTGAGGGACTCATATGCAACTATTACAGAAGGTTCAAACGCTCACTGATGCTCCAGAAGGGAAAACCATGCATTAAGAGCCAGGGGTGAAAACTTTTGAACATAATGAAGATGTGTACTTTTTTCTTATTTTGCCTAAATATCATATTTTTTTTCATTTAGCACTGACCTTTAGAAGCTACATTAAATATTTAACATGTTTCCCAGAAGACAAAATAAGTTAAATTTACCCTGATCTTCAAATTCGAAAGTTTTCACAATCATACAGTCATTGTTGGAAAGGGTTCAAATACACAAAAATGCTGAAAAACCAAAGTATTTGTGTGACCTGAAGGATTTTTCTGAAGAACAGCGGGTAGTTTAACTGTTCAGGACAAACAAGACTCATTAACAACTATTAGTAAACAAACAAAAAAACACAGCTGTGGATCAATCAGGTAACAACACAGTATTAAGAATCAAGTAATTTAAGTATTATTTTCTCTTGTGGACTGTATGTAAACGTCTTTTATGTAAAATATCATTATTTGGTCAAATAATTAACATTTTGCTTTTTTTGTAAGGTGTATGTAAACTTTTGACTTCAACTGTATAGAAAAGGTATTTTAAATTAATTTTATTTAGTTGTAAACTGTATAGTAAAGAAATCACTTTTTGAACCAGGCCATATTGATAAATACAATGTGTTGTGTGTCCTCACAGATTTCTTCATCATGGCCAATCAGCCTCTACCACTATCTCAGGAGACCTTAGCTCAGTTTAATCGCTCCATGGCCACAGAACCGGATGCCTCAGGGCCTCCAAGGCGACGTTTGGGCTCCATCTCCACTTGGCGAAGCTCCAAAGACCAATCCAAGGACCATCCCCACCACAGACCCCTGTTCCTCAGAGCCATGACGGTTCCTTCATCCGAGTCATCGTTCTTGAGCCCCAACGTCAGTCATTCTCACATTTCCATAGGAAAACGATTCTCATTTGCAGGCTGGCACCAGGGAGGAAGAGTGAGCTTCTCTGGACTGTACCTTCAACAACCTATCCAAGAGGTTTATGTGGAGAACACCTACAGAATGGGACCAGAACCAGGGTGCCACTTCAGTGCCAGCAGGACCCAGCAGATCTTACAGGCCACTTTGGATAGTTATTTGGAAGGTGTGTGTTACAGCCCTGATAGTTGTAGCCAGCTGTGTCAGATGTTAGCAGATCTTGTTCTCAGTAAGCTAAAAGATGTCAATCCACCACGATATAAACTCGTGTGCCAGGTGGTGGTTGGGCAGAGTGGTAAACAAGGCATAAGGGTGGCCAGCCGTAGCCTGATGAACCCCAACACTGACAACTACACATCTGCTGTTTTCCAAAATCACTCACTGTTTGCTGTGGCTTTAGTGCACGGTATGTACTTTGAATGAAGGCTAAATCAACAGCCCTTAAAGGGATAGTTCACCCAAAAACTCACTCTCATGTTGTTCCAAAAACATAAGACCTTCGTTCATCTTCGGAACTCATATTCGAGAAATCCGAGAAATTTCTGACCCTGCATAGACAGCAACACAACTGACATGTTTAAGACCAAGAAAGGTAGTAAGGACATTGTTAAAATGTGACATCAGAACGAAGGTCTTATGGATTTGGAACAACATAGGAGTAATTAATGAGAGAATTTTAATTTTGGGGTTAATTATGCCTTTAATATGTGTATACAAAATGCATGCTTAAAAAAGGAATATTTTCTTTTTAAAGATTCAAACATATATAATATACTACAACCTTCAAAACATATACATTTGAAGTCAAAAGTTTTTTGAAGTCAGAATTTGCAAAATGGAATTTTTTTACCAAAATAAGAGGGATCATACCAAAGGCATGTTGTTTTTTTATTTAGTACTGACCTGAATAAGATATTTGACATAAAAGATATTTACATATAGTCCACAATAATAGTTTTATAAATAGAATTTATAAAAACGACCCTGTTCAATAGTTTTCATACATGATTTTTAATAGTGTGTTGTTATCTGAATGATCCACAGCTAGGTTTTTTTTGTTGTTGTTTAGAGATAATTGTTCATGAGTCAGTTAAACTGCCCGCTGTTTTTCACAAAAATCTTTCAGGTCCCACAAATTCTTTGATTTTTCAGCATTTTTGTGTATTTGAACCCTTTCCAATTATGATTTTGAGATCCATCTTTTCACACTGAGGACAACTGAGGGACTCATATGCAACTATTACAGAAGGTTAAATCGCTCACTGATGCTTCAGACGGAAAAACAATGCATTAAGAGCTGGGGGGTGTAAACTTTTGAACGGAATGAGGATGTATACATTTTTCTTATTTTGCCTAAAAATCATATTTTTTTCATTTAGTACTGCCATTCAGAAGCTACAAAAGATACTTACATGTTTCCCGGAAGACAAAATAAGTTAAATTTACCCTAATCTTCAAATTCCAAAAGTTTTCACCCCCCACCTTAATGCATCGTTTTTCCTTCTGGAGCATCAGTGAGCATTTGAAACTAATGTAATAGTTACATACAAGTCCCTCAGTTGTCCTCAGTGTGAAAAGATGGATCTTAAAATCATACAGTCATTGTTGAAAAGGGTTTAAAAACAAGAACAGCGGGCAGTTTAGCGGTTTTAACTTTTGAACAGGGTCATTTTTATGAATTCAACTGTTTTCTCTTGTGTACTATATGTACTAAATAAAAAAAAACCATGCATTTTGTATGATCCCTGTTATTTTGGTAAAATAATTAACAGTTTGCAAGATTCTGCAAGGTGTATGTAAACTTTTGGCTTCAACTGTATATATATTTTATGAAGTCTTTTATGCTCTGCTAGGCTGTATTTATTTGATCAAAAACAGAAAAAAAAACAGCAATATAGTGAAATATTACTTTTTTTTTTTAAAGAAAGTATTTTTTAATAATCAAAGTCATTAGGGTTTATTCTCTAATAATGTAAAAAAGTTTATCCATCTTAAAAAGTAAATCAATACTGCAATGGCAAAGCTGGATCACAATTTATATACAAATTGTAATTTTATATCTTTTTTTTTAGAATTTGTGTTAAGACATAAGCAGTAACATGTTTTTATTTTATATGTAAAATATTCAAATTAAATAAACAGGGCCGTAATTTTTCTAAAAGTCTTACGTTTTTTTTTCTAAATGCTCACCTAATGTGTTGATGTGTCTTACTGAACAAAAGTCATAATTAAAAAAAAAAAATAATAATAATAATAATAAAAATAATAATAACCAAGCCTAAGGTTTTCAACCATAGTATATAGAAATTGCAATTTTAAACTTAAAAACATGTCTTTAAAATTAGAAAAAAATAAAAAATGAACTCGAGACACAGAAAATGTATATTTTCAATAAACTTTATTCCCCCCCACTCTCCCAAGACATAAAAAGTGATCATACTGAACATTTCCCAGTGTTGACACCGTACAATTATGTTACATCAATAAATAAAAAAACTATAAATAAAAAAATAAATAGAACACGTGCCACAATTAATTAATAATACTAGTTAGGATTTGTCTGAGGGTAATGGCTTTCACAATGTTGGTATTCTGAACACTTATTTAACACTTACAGCCATGGTCACAGTTTTGAGGACGTTATGATTACTTATGATGGAGCATGTCAAGTAAACAAAGCTGGAGGCACACTGAATACATAGTCTTTTTTTCTCCTCAAGTACGGACATTAAGGATATAATAACTTTTAACAGCAAAAAGCTTATATCAGGTGTGTATTTGTAGTGTTTCGTCCCCCACTCCTGCCTAATTGGCTTGGAAAACCGAATATGAAGACTCTATATCATTCCCTTTGTGACTTAAGCTTGAGGGCCATTATTGCACAGAGGAATCCATCAGAAAGGCACTTTAGTCTCTCCCGCTCCTAACTGCTCCTCCATGAATTACGATTCCACCTCAGCCATTCACCTCTGCCGTCTTTAAAACTAATCTCTTTAAAAGAATAACCATTTGGTGTTCGTAGCTCTTGTGTACTATTTAGTGAAATAAAATGTCTTCTTTTTAAAAGAAAAAGCCAAGTGATCGAGCATAAAAAGCCAAGCCCATCTCGCACAGCGTTCGGGACACCGCGAGCAAAAGCAAGATGCTTAAGAACCCTGTGAGTTTTATGCCATCTCAACTTCAGTCCAGCTAATTAAAAAAGGAAATAAAACGAACAGGCTCCAATTTTGGTTGTGCACACTGTGAGTCAAGCTGGTAGTGTGATACTGTTGGTGTAGGCTCAGTCGCAAAAACAACAAAAGAAAACAAAAAAAATAGTGCACCATAGTTCAAAGAGGCCAGCCGATGACCAAGGACAGGAGATCCTCGTGGCAACGTGGAAGCTTCCCCTGATTTTTTTTTGTCGTAGTCCTTTTTGCTTCTCAACGGAAGCGGTAAGCAGCAAATCAGAATTGAAGTTCTTAGTCATTATGCGTTGGTGTAGTGCTGGAGAAGCTGGACCACGTAATGAAGCCGCTGCCGGAGCTCCGTAGAGCAGCCCCATTCGGAAAGCACGTTCAGAGGGTAGGAATAAGAGACGCGATCCTTGCTGATGAACGTCAGCAGGTACGAAGAGTCAGAGTTCTTGCACAGGATGATTTTCGTGTGGTCTGTGTAAAAATTAACCTGGAAAAGGAAGTGGAAAGAGAAGGAATGTTATGATTTGACCAAGCAATTTAAATTGTTAATGTTTCATCTGTTGATTTTGCATGATCAGACTTACCTGTAAAGTTCGGTTGTCAAAGAGCATGACTAAGGCGTGATCAGTTTTGATCCACTGCAAAAGCAATGGAGAAGAGCTTGAAGGTGGCTGGTCCTCACAGTTGACGTCTCCACCCTACAAAAAAGAAAATTTGTTTTATAAACTAAACTGTAAATCTTAAACATTTGGAGGGGGAAAAAAATTATATTATATTATATTATATTATATTATATTATATTATATTATATTATATTATATTATATTATATATATTTTTTAATTTATGATGAAGTATAAAAATTATATAAAATATAATTATATAAAATATAATTATAAAATTATAATCTTTTACAAAAAAAAACAAAAAAACAAAAACCAATACTACATATAAATATATTGTATAACATTTCTTGTCAAATATGCACACTTTTTTACTTATAAAAATCTATTATATTATATTATATTATATTATATTATAAATATAAATATTATATTGCATAAAAATGCTTTCTATACAAAGACAAAATATTTTTATACTAAATACTAATTTTTACACTTCAGTGTAGTTTATATTTTAGAAAATAAACCATTTCAAATATCATTTAAAATGGCGGTAGAGCATCTCATAATACAAATGTTTAAATTATATATTTTAAGTGCTAAATTCTGGCCTTACCTCCATCAGGTTCTGCTCCATGTAGTTAGCCATCAAATCCACTATGTGTTTTTGACTCTGGAGCTTCTCTGGTAAAGCGTCAGCCGGAAAACTAAAGTGTTTGTTGTTTGTCAGACAGTAACGTACAGTCCTGCAGAAGAAAAAAAAAAAAAAAAAGAATTATAACATCACAAATCAAAGCAGAGACTTTATAAAGAGCGAAGCACTCTATATGGGTCAATCAGAGCTCAAGTCTAAATGCCAAACTGGATGCTCATTACAGAACGGGAGCATAGAAAGTAAGCCGACGTACCTCCGCTGGTCACACAGGCTCAGATGAGTGCCTTCGTTGAAGAGTACGCCGACGTTTTGATTGGAGAGCTGGTAACCGAAGCCGTATTTGTTGGAGTAGTCGACCCACTTGGTTACCCAGATGAAAGGCTTGGTTTTAGAAAGGCAGGGTGGGTTTCTTGAAGCTGGAAGAGGAAAGGACAATATTTGAGTACATGATTAATGGTTTAAGAGCAAACCTTGAAAATGGCCATTGCTTGAACACCTCAGTGTGACTGGAGTGTGGGAACAAACCTGTTGGCATGGAAGACAAGCAGCTGTTAAGAACTTTCATGGCAGATTCGGCCACAGCAGCAGGGGTTGGGATATCGTCGCTACCTGAGAAGGGGAAAAAAAAAAGAAAGTCAATTATTTGTGGAGAGCAATTGAAAGTGATTTAATTACTTGAATAAGAAATAAAAAAAGATTTAATATTTTATAGACAAAAGTTGTTCTGCTTAGTATTTTTGGTAGTATAAATATAAATCTACAAAGGGTAGAAATGACAAGTCACCTTGCTGCTAAATTCAGCAAAAAAAAAAAAAAAAAAGTACAAACGAATTAGGCCAGGATGTTTTTGGACAAACTTGTTCCTAATAGCAGCTTTTGAAAGCCGGGGGGGTTGAGCCTAAAATAGGCCACACGCATGCAAAACTATTTGCTGCTGTATGTCTGAGCGAATTCGCTTTTACGCTTCCTTACCATCAGTGCTGCTGGCGACGGTGCCTTTGAAGGATCGAGACGCAGACTTCCTGGACTCCTCCTCTGCCGGGGTGTCCAGGGGGCCAGAGCTTGCCAGCTGAACCGTTGGAGAAGTGGCCTGAGTATCAAGAGGAAGTCATATTGTTTTTACAATCACAAGTACTTCCTTATACTCAGTTTTTAAGCAATGCACAATGTCTCACGCTTAAGAGATCCATTTGTCATGCGATTAACTCAGCGACTGCGTGGGTTAGGTTTTGCAATTTTTGGGTTTGGTCAGTTCAGAGTTATTCTGAGACATTCAGCACAATAGCTGGACGATTGCACTCTATTATTCATCTACAGCAGCTTTCAAAACACGTCCCCACAGAGCCCACTTTAGCTATGTTGAAAAACAGCACGCATACTGACGCGGCTTTCTGCGACAGTCATGAGTCAGCCGTGGAGCGAAAGTTTAAGACGAAGCCATTAATACACGCCAATGCACATAAATGTAAGATGAATTACCTCATTCACTCCCATTGTCTTGTAGCTCATCTGCCGACCGATGGAGTGCTTCACCATGCCAGAAACCAGTTTAGAAATGTCATCTTTCTCCTCACAAGGTGTCTTTTCAACAGCTGCAATGACATGTCGATGTCTAATGTCAGACACTAAGGCTTCAATCCGAACTAATGCTGTTATTGTTAACTAAAGCCATTAAAAAATGTTTTTGGTAATTGAAGTACATACATACCTTTTGATTTCTTCTTGCCAAAGAGGCTTTTAGCCATCTTGGTGAAGAACTTCTTGGCAGGGCTGGGTGGATTAAGCTCAGGCACCATCACACAGCTGCTAGGAGGAAGTTTTTCTGGGGTGAAGCCCTGAGGGGAAGGAAATAGTAGGCCAATTTAGGAGATAAATAATGATAGGAATAAGGAAACACTCAAATAAATAAATACATAAATAAAAAATCTGTCCAATCAAGTTAAAAGGAATATAGCTGCAAGCAGCGATTGCCAAGGTTCAAGTGCTATAAGGCATTTAAGCACATGTGAAAAAAAAAAAATTGTTTAGCATGACTGTAACCACCAAATGAATGAATTAAAGCATTCATGGCAATCAAAATATGTTTAACGTTTATGACCGTTATAGCGCCAGCTGTGGTCCGATCTCCTTAAAACTTTGAATGCGCGTTATAGCTTCCCAAAGGATGAATTTTAATTTTTTTGATGGTTATTGGCCTAGAGAGTCCAGAGAATTGTACTACCTAGGACTAGTTGGCAAAAGTAGGTTTTGTACATCTTTTCAATCATTTAACAAACAATTCCATTGACAGCAGTGGTTCTACAGGCAAAGCTGTCCAGAACTAGGAGTTTTATTGTATGATACGAATATACAACATACAATTGTTTACACCCTTGAAAAACGCGATATCCCCCCCACAATGGCCGACTTCTTTCAAATTTCTCTCAGACCTTTGGGACCTTAAGTCGAACAGGCCAACGGGTTTCATTACGAATTGCCTCTAACCAATGGTGGCCATGTTTTGTGAGATACACAAATGTCCTTGTAGACACTTGTGGCATTTCAGACCAAGATCATGCACAGTGATTTTCATGTTGATAGGACAAATAGTTGCGTAGTTATAGCCATTTGTATGTTTTTTTTTTATCCCTTTTTATAGCGCCACCCATTGGCCAAGCTCAGATTTTTTTCCCCCTGTGACCTCAGATTGAGCTCTTACACAAGCGTTAGGAGTTTGGTGGAGACATCTCATTCCATTCAGGAGCTATAGGCATTTTACTAAAAGTAGCTCTGCCCCTTTCAAAAGTGTTGGCGCCCCTTTGCAACAGTGAGTCAAAAATGCTTTTTTTTTTTGGATAATTTTTGATATTCATTCTCCAGAGAATCGATTGAGGCGAGACTTGGTCACATTTTAGGCGTTGCGAGTACCATCCCTCCAAGTTTCAAGTCTCTACGACTTAAGCTTTGAGCTGTACGACCAGTTTTACGTGGAGTTTTACGTGAATCTACATGCTTGAACCCCTAAAATCCTAGGAACCCTAAAACTGAAGGCTATTAATATGCTTACCTTTGTGAAGTACTCGTGGGCCAGTATCTGATCCAGCGTAAGGCGGTCAGAGGGGTTTTTCTGAAGGATTGCAGAGATCAGTTTCTGTGCAGATGGATTGAGGGAAGGAGGAAGGCTGTATTTCACTTCCTTAATACACTTGTAGGTCTCTTTCAAGTCTAAGGTTTCAAAGGGTGGATTCCCACATAGGAGTGTGTACCTAAACAGACAAGAAAAGAACTTGTCATCAAGGCGGTCACATCTAATGCATCATAAATTAAGTATTTACTACGGACTTTCCCTTAAATACTTCTAATAATAGGCCTATATTATTGTACACAAGGAATTCCCAATCTTTTTGTCAGCTGAAACACTGCTCAAAAACATTTACTTGTAATTCTCAGCTATTCATAAACTCGCAAACCAGTTTGGGAAACCCTGGTATACACCATAACCATAAACCACAGTGTAGAGTAAACTTGATAAGACTTACATTACACAACCCAGCGACCAAACATCTGACTCGGTCCCATGGCCTTGTCTGTTTAGGACCTCTGGTGCCAGGTAGTTTGGAGTCCCGCAGATAGTCCTTTAAGAAAGTATTTCACTTTAGCTCACCAATCAAGGTGTATTTCAATGAAACTTAATGAGGATGAAGGCAGGAAAACTCACTTCTTTCTCTGCTCGACGGTCTCCAGTTTTGCTGCCAGCCCAAAATCTCCTAATCTCAAGTCCATGTTTTCATTCACAAAAAAATTACCTGCAAAAACAAATTTGAGCATTACCAAACCACTCATATTAGACATGTCATGCTAGTAGAGCAAGCAATCAGAAACAATACCTAGTTTGAGGTCTCTGTGGAGGATTCCTTTGTTGTGGAGGTATTTGAGCGCAGATATGATCTGTTTGAGGTAGTAACGTACTTCTGGATCTGTCAGCGTATGTCTTGCTTTCCAAATGTGTGCTAGAGACTGTAAACACGCAAGCATAGGATTGGAGTAAATGCCTTGCGTTCACCAAATCAGACTGGGAGAAGTCTGTCGTTGGCAGTACAACTCACCTTTCTGCTACAGAGTTCAAGGAAGATGTAAATGTTGTCTTGGTCCTCAAAATGATGGGAGAACTTGACCACATGCTTGTGTTGGAGGCTTTTGTGAAGCTCGATTTCATTGATGATCTGCGAGGCACAAACAATGAATAAACATTAGAGCTAGAACCAGCTAGAAATATGACTGCTTCACATTCACATGTATTTGGCTATTGTTGATTTACCTTTTCTCTCTGGTGTGGCTTTGAGACTCTGCTTTGAGGAATAACTTTCACAGCATACATCTTGTTGTTGGCAAGATCAGTCATCTCGTAACATCGTGCAAAACCACCCTAAAACAAAAGCCATATAAAAAGTCACTCAGAATGTTTCAACAGGAAAATATGCTGAAGGTTATGATTAACTCAAGCATCTGGCTGCAGGTGACTGTACAACAGTCTCAAAATTCAACGACTCTGTCTGAAAAACTGGCTAGTTGCTTATAAAGTCAACATATTTGGAGATCACAAAGGTGTTGCCATTTGATTCATGTTTCAGCATCACTAATGGCAAGAATGCAGTCTAGACAGTCAGCTTAAATAGAGTTCAGACACCGTCAATATGTCGAGACCAGTATTTGCAATCTGTAATTGATTTTCAAGGGCATTTTTATCCCCTGCACCACATAAAAACAGTGTGTCATCCATTTTGCAAGTGCTTTAACTGAAACAAAATTAAGGCAATTATCTATAAAAATTAATTTTGTTTAAACAAACGTTTTAAAACAATATACCATTCACCTCAAGTTTTGCAGCTGTTATTTTATTCATTATTTATTTTGTTAAAGATTTATCGGTCGACCCTATCGGTCACATCTGATGGATCATAAATCTGCAGAAAACATTGCTTCATCCTCTAAAATAAAATGCCAAATTCTACATGTTTGTTAGCAAATTCGTTTAGCAAATTTCAAACATGCATCGAAATTCTTTCTCTCAGTTTAAAAATCACTTCTTTGTCTCCACATTTCTAATATTTTGGGCATTTTTGCGCCAATCCTTAGTTTATTTTTGACTTTGGTTCCAACAAATGTACAAAGGAATGACGTATTCTTTTCCCAAACGACCAACCCCTCCTTACAGAATCGCACAATGATGCGGCACTTTAAATTAGGATTAACTAGACTTAAATCAATCGTCTAATTAAAAGAAGAGCCTTGTTTCCTAAACAAGGGAACAAAACAGGGAGCATGATCATTGGTTCCAATGCTCTTGGGCAATGCAGCATCATTTTCATTGATGCACTGATTCATTCATCCATTCATCTTTTCCTGTCATCGAATCAAATCTGGAATCGCATTAAAAATCCATCCAATAGTAAACTGCAAATACCGTCTTTGCAGAAGATCATGCATAATGGATAAGATTTGAAAGAAACATAGGATGCAGTGCTGGGAAACACAGGCAGAGCGGAATGCGGTCCGCGGTCCAGTGGTTATGGTGCACCCATCTCCCAAAACCAGCCGAGCCCGACAAACTGCGCAGCGACCACGTTTGAGAACATCAGGAAACGGGATAACAGTGACAAATCGCATAAATAATTCAAATGACCAGCTTGGTAAAATCAGATTGGTACCTTTCCCAAAAGCTTTCCTTTACAGTACGATCTTCCAGTCTTTGCGTCAACCACCACCTGGGCGAGCTCCGTCTTAACGTGCTCTGATTTACTCCGGTTCGGCTTGGCGGCGGGCGGCTGAGCCGCTGGAGACGGTTTAAACAAATCCGGATTCATCATCTTACAGGAAAGACGCTGCGCTGAGGTAAAACAAGTAGGATCCATTCATTAATATAGATCCTTCGCCCTAGAAAATAAACTCCTTATGCGAAGTCCCAAAGTCTGGCGAAGTTCTCTAGTCCTGTGAGTCAAACATGCCCGCACACCGAAGTCCTGCAGTATATAAACTGTCCGTGACGTCACGACAATGGGCGGGGCGAAAAACAGGGCCGTCTGGAAAGAAACAACATCATTGGCTGCTGGAGATTCAATCAAAGATCAGAGAGACGCAAATGAAAGTGGTGGAGAAAAAGTGAATGAAAACCTAAGAACATCATCCAATCATGGTTGACGTGATTATGGACCTCCGGATGACTTGCACTGGCTGCTTTCCCCACCTCTGTTTAGGGCTTGTGTAATAGACGACATGCCATTGCAGGATTTTTATGTGAACATTTGTTTAGCATTATCAGACATGCCTTGCATTATATCATATTGGTTAACTGTAAAAATTCACGATTTCAAATTTTATGTTTTTACTGGGTAAAAACAAAATATACAGATTGAATTACGCTTTATCACACTGTATCATGCATTTTATCATAGACTAAAACATATTTGAATTGCATATACATAGACTGTATTTACATCATGTGGATAGAGCCCAGTTACGTCATTGTCTATACAGCTGTACAGAAGTGAAATGATAAACTCGTGGTTTCATGCGCACCCTTGTGGCTAAAGAAATAAACTATGGGGACCTTTTTGCACATAATGTTCGCTAGATGAGAAAATGATCCTGTGAACGTGATTGTATCGACAAACACTAATTCACAGTTGAGTTCAGTTTAGTTCCATTCATACATCTTAATATTGCTTTACAGCAATATTTCATTTTATGAACATTGAGTCTATAGACCCATAAAAATAGATAGACAAGATAGATAGATAGATGATAGATAGATGCCAAATACAGCAAAAGCAGTAATACTGTGAACTATTTTAGTATTTAAAATGACTGCTTTCCATTTGAATATATTTTAAAATTATTATTCCTGTGATGAAAGCTAAATTTTCAGCACCATTACTGCAATCTTCAGTGCCACATGATTCTTCAGAAATCATTCTAATATGCTGATTTGCTGTTCAAGAAACATTTATTATTATTATCAATATTTAAAACAGTTGAGTATTTTTTTTTTCAGAATTCTTTGATGAATAGACAGACCCAAGGATCAGCATTTATCTGAAATTTTGTAACATTATATATATATATAATTTTTTTTTTTTTGAAGAAATGATAGAAAATACTACTACTACTACAGATAAATGCTGTTCTTCTGAGCTTTCTTTTCATCAAAGAAACCTGAAAAAATTCTACTCAGCTGTTTTCAACATAATAATAATAATAATAAATGTTTTTTTAAACAGCAAATCAGAATATTAGAATGATTTCTGAAGGATCATGTGGCTGGAGTAATGATGCTAAAAATTCAGCTTTGAAATCACAGGAATAAATAACATTTATAAATATATATTAAATAAAATATATTCAAATAGAAAAAACTTATCTTAAATAGTAAAAATATTTCTAAATTGTACAGTTTTAGCTGTATTTTGGATCAATTAAAGGCAAGCTTGGTGACCAGAACAGACTTCTTTAAAAAAATATTAAAAATAACACTGTTCAAAAACGTTTGACTGGTAGTGTCGATAGATGTTACATGCACCTCCTTGTGGCTTGATAGGTAAACTGCAGGGACTAATTATTGTCCATAAACAAAAACTCATTTATGTGCACAATTGTTATCTAAAAAAGATTATTAGACTATATTAAAATTAGAATTAACAAACACTGTTTTCTATTACATCCACAGTTTATTTATCTTAGATACACTGTGTTCCCTCCATGATGATGATAGTAATATTGCATGACAGCAATATTTTATTTCACCACCAGAAGCAATAAATGACTTTTTTCATTTCTTTTCATTGTCCGCAGTTAAGGTACATGGTATTAAACGCAATAACATTGACTGAACATTTACCAAACATTCGTTTACAATGTGGAGCAACTTTCAATTATGAACACTGTCAAAATTACAGTGGGAATGAAAACACATTATGAAACAAAATCTTCAGTAACAGCTGCATTTAACAGAAAAAAGTACAAAAATACATTAAACAACTCAAACAAATTGGAATGGCATGTATGCAGCAGCTGACGGTTAGTGCTTCATGTGAAATCATCAATAATCTGACTCAGAAGTCAAAATCATCTGCTTTGGCCTTCTTCTCCTGCGACTCAACCCAGGCCTTGTTGATAGTGCGTTTCATCTCGTCATCTCCATCAGTGTAAATCTTCTTCAGCACGCTCATCAGCCCCTCGCTTGGATCGGCGTTCTCATCCAAGTTGGGTTTGCTGAAACAGACAGGCTTTGCTTTAACATACAAATGTTTTAAACTTAAAACTAACAGTTTGTGGATTTTACTCACTCTTTCTCCTTAGACTGTTTTTCTACTTGTGTCAAGCAGTCCCACTTTTTTGTTGACTTCTTCTTGCACATAACAAGGACCATGTCTGTTTTTATCTGTAAACGAATGAATTTCACAACGGGCTCTTTATCTATACCATTTTATCCATAAAACAAATCAATTTCCCAACAAAATACACCAAAACAAACAAACAAAAAAAAAGACAAACCTTTTTACTACTGTCTGCTACAATAATGGGATACAAAAGATTGTTGACTGTCATTTGATGGTTCTTCCCATCCAGATCTTTGACTAGAACATTAAAACCTCTGTGAAAACAGAAAAGCAAAACATTTAAATACGTATATATCAAAAACAACAATAAATCACCGTAATAAAAATGCTAAACCAATATTCAATGCAAAACGATACCTCTCTGTAAAGGTGGCGTCGACATTTTCAGCTGGAATAGTATGTACTCCTTTAAGTGTGATGTAGATTTTAACGAATTTCTCAGACTGGTCCCATCCTAAGTGAGAGACAAACAATGACGGGTGTATTAGACTATACATATATCATTGCGGAATAGACTATATTATCATGACATATGAACGCACCGTAATTATTAATTTTGACTGTGTATCCTTTGAGTGCTGTGTCCGTTTTTTCTCCAGAGTCTTTCTTGGCTTGCTGCAGTTTCTGCTGTCGTTTCTGTGCCAGCTCTTTCTCTATTTTCTTCTGCTCTTGCGTTAACACGTCCCGTAAGCGCTGGCGTTCACATTTCTCCAGCAGACTTGTGACCTCTTTAAGATCACTCTCAAGACCGGTGATCTAAAGACGCAAAGTCAAATCTGAGATCAAGAAGCATGTTTACCTGTTCATTGCAGCACAGGTGAGATCAGCAGGCAGCTGTCATCTCACTGCAGAGTGTTACTTCATTCACCCAATTTGTATATTGTCCCATTAAACATTCTAGTAAAACATGCGTTTCATTTACATTTATTAGTTTCTTTATATCAGAGGCTTTACAGTACAATGAAAACGAAACCTAACAGGACTGCTATATACTCATTACATGGAACTAAAATGAAAAGCATACAAAAACAGTCTGTTATACCAGTTCATTGATGTCCATCGCTGTCCTTCAAGAAACCGTAGGAAACTATATTCTGTAGTTCTTAATTTAAGTGGTGAAAATTAACTTTGCTTTCAATCGGGCGCTGCGTGTCCGTTGATATGCATGAAGCGCTGTTTCTAGAAGGATTCTTGCTTCCGTGTTATGTAATGTCAAAATAAAAGTCCTCATGTTGGTGACCTTTGATAAACCACCACAAGTACACTACTAAGCATTTCTTACAAAAGCTAAATATTCTTCGGAATCATAATAATAGTAATATAAAAATGACATTGTTGTAAATGTATTACATTATCTATGGGGTAAAATAATTCTTAACGTACATTACCAGTCAAAAGATTTTTTATGTTTTAATTCGTTTCTGCTCACCAAGCCTGCATTTATTTGATCCGAAATACAGAAAAATAAGCAATATTGCGAAATATTTTTAAATGTAATTTATTCCTGTGATCAAAGCTAACTTTCCAGCATCATTACTCCAGTCTTCAGTGTCACATGATCCTTCAGAAATCATTCTATTATTATTATTATTATTACCAATATTTATAACAGCTGAGTACATTTTTTCAGGATTCCTTGATGAACAGAAAGCATTAAAGATCAGCATTTATCTGAAATAAAATATTTTTGTAACATACTATTCAAAAGCTTGATTAGTATAATTTTTAAATTTATTTATTGTTTAGGGAAAGAAATGATAGAAAATAATACTTTTATTTAGCAAGGATGCTCTAAACTGACCAAAAGTGATGATAAAGATGTTTATAATACAAAAGATTTCTATTTCCGATAAATGCTGTTCTTCTAAACTTTCTTTTTATCAAAGAAACCTGAAAAAAATTCTACTTAGCTGTTTTCAACATAATAATAATAATATTTTTTTTGAGCAACAAATCAGAATTTTTAGAATGATTTCTGAAGGGTCATGTGACTAGAGAAACAATGCTAAAATTCAGCTTTGAAATCACAGGAATAAATTACATTTTAAAATATATTCAAATAGAAAACAGTTATTTTAAATAGTAAAAATATTTCAAAATTTTACTGTGCTATGGATTAAATAAATGCAGGCTTGGTGAACAGACGAGACATTAAAAAACATTAAAAATCTGGTCAAACTTTTGACCGATAGTGTAATAAAGTAAAAATATATATATATATACTAAATGTAAACATCTTAATGCACTCATAACTTTTAAGATTTACTTTAGCAACCAGAAATTATTCTAACATGCTCAGAACCTTTTCTAGCTAACAAGTAAAATAAACTAGCTTTTGCTTGCTTAATGTAAGGAGTGCTTACTTGTTAATGCACAAATAAGTAATTACATTTGCATTTATAATAAACTGTAAATTATGAATGTAAGTTCTTTGTGCTGTTGATAAAAGATGTAGTTTAAATAATATATCCCTTATTTTGTATTTTTCAAAAAAGGTCAAAAAATAAAATATTATAATGTGTGACACCAAACAAAGTGTAAAACATAAAAATGTTAGCTACCAGAAACCTAAAAAAACCCCACAAAACACAAGTGTAGCACATTATGCCATTTTTATTGTATCTACAATAAAATAACTTACATATTTTGCCATCAGTTGAAGACAAAATCAAACAAACAAACAAACAAACAAAAACAAAACAAAAAAAAGTGTAATCTGAATCAATTTAGTATATAAAAAAAAAAAATACAGCATTTGAGCAGGTGCTTGTTGGTTTTCCAGCTCAGTGTCTTTCCATTTTATTCAAGAATATCCTCTTTTCTGACAAGGTTTTAGAATACAAGCATTACACAATTCCATGGCTGATCACCACATTGATCTCTGTATTCCAGACATCTGGTTGTGGTCCGCTAAATGGCGAAAAACAATGCGACTAAGACGCCACCTGCGCTTCACTCCACGTGGTCGTGACGTCATCACACACCTGTTACGAATGCGCACGGGACAACTGTCTCGAGGTAGTGCGGCTATTTCTTTATCAGCTATCTCCTGTGAAAATAAACATGAGAGACACTGCCTCTATTATTATTAGCTTCAGAGCAATATTTTGAGATTTAAGTAATTCATTCATTCATTCATTCATTGCAAGTCAAAACAAAGAAAACAGGTCTAAAATCCTGAGAAAAAAAAAATTTACTTGGAAAACAGTCTCAACAGGGTATAAACTTCCACTAAATGGAAACTGCAAGACTTTAAACGTACCTGCAGCTCTTTTGGCAAAATAGTATTCTTCCTAATGGCATTGATACGCAGTCTTGTATCTGCATATTCAAAAGCCATTTGTCTCCTTTTCACATCCCGTACCATCCTCCAGTCAACATAGTAGCCCCTGACCTGCTCCACCACTCCAAGTGAACTCCTGTAGGCCTGAAGAACATCAGATGAGATTTTACAAGTCAAAAACTCATAAGTGACCCTGGACAACAAAACCATTCATAAGGGTCAATTCTTAAAAATTAAGATTTATGCAACATGTGAAAGATGAATACATAAGCTTTCCATTGTTGTATGGTTTGTTATGATAGAACAATATTGGGCTGAGACACAACTATTTAGAAAATTGCCTTATTTATATATTTATATTTACGGTAGAAAATTTTACAAAATATATTTATAGAACATGATCTTTACTTAATATCCTAATAATATTTGGCATGGAAAAATCGATTTGACTCATACAATGTATTGTTGGCTATTGCTACAAATATACCTGAGCTACTTATTACTGATTCTGTGGTCTAGGGTGACATATGATAAAAACACAAATAACAAAAATTAGGCTTTTTGACTGACGTAAACTGTAAATGTCACCAGAGTGTCTTGGTCTAACATGTTACAGTGTCTAGCGTGATCGCAATCTAAATACAACACCATTCAAACAAAAATACAATGCATTCAAAGTCCTAACTGAGCTCTAATTTACAAATCTGAATTTTTAAAGGTGATATTACCTGTCTACAAAACGGCAAGGACGACTGTAGAAACCCCATCCCCGTGCTGAGGAGCTTCCACGCCGCCATGTTGATCCAGCACTAACCTCGATGGTGGTTTGAAGGGTAAGAATTGAGTTGACTGTATCGTTACTGCCATCTATTGATCATATTAATGTTCATTCGAGCATTTAAGTTTTGTCCTCACTCTTAAACAGTAGATATGTAGTCTTAAACGATATGCTATAGTTTTTGTTGTTATAAAATATATGCTATAGCCGACAATATTCTCGGCTTTGTCTGGATGGTTCTCATGGCCAATCATATTTGTGACCCTGGACCACAAAATTAGCCTTAAAAAGCACAGGTATATTTGTAGCAATAGCCAAAAATACATTGTACGGGTCAAAATGATCAATTTTTCTTTTATGCCAAAAATCGTTAGGATATTAAGTAAAGGTCATGTTCCATGAAGATGTTTTGTAAATTTACTGCTACTGTAAATATCAAAAGCTAATTTTTGATTAGCATGCTTTGCTAAGAACTTCATTTGGACAACTTTAAAGGCGATTTTCTCAATATTTATATTTTTTTTCACCCTCAGATTCCAGATTTTCAAATCTTAGCCAAATATTCTCCTATCCCAACAAACTATTCATCAATAGAAAGCATTTATTCAGCTTTCAGATGATATATTTTTATAAAAATTACCTTTATGACTGGTTTTGTGGTTCAAGGTCACATTTACTGATTGATTTTTAAAAAAGGCCACAGAGGATTGTAATTCTGAGCATCTATTATCACCAACCACCAACCAAAAAGATACAATGATCTGTAAACAAATCAGAAAGTATGAAGAGCAGCAGTAATTCACTTAAAATAGTTAAAATTGTGTAATTGCAGTACTTAGCCAGATAGTGGCAGAATGCCGCTACTAATTCAACAACACTAGACTCCCCAGATTACTTATAAAACATTTCAAAAGATTAAACTAACAAGCATGCTTGAAGTATCACACAAAATCTGCATGATATGTAGCCTTAAAGCCCTGTTATATAGGTTACATATGTATTTAACGCAGTAGTTTAAAACCTTGTTATTCTAAGGCCTTACATTGTCCGTCAGGAAACAAACCCAAAAAACCTTTATTTCAGAAGTTTAAGAAACTGGATGTTCTTCAGGGTTTCCACTGTTTTTTTCCTAGGTTTTCCAACCTGATATATGTAATACTCATTCTGGTCTTCTTTCATTTTGACCAATCAGGATGCAGGATGACCTGCAGGTATTAACTTGTCATGCATCATTGGCAAATCATTTTAATTCAGCAACAGAATACTCACATTTTACAGTCTCCTCTTCACAAATGACATTTTCAGACCTGAAATGCTTTGGACACATGAATCCTGCACCTGCATTGCGTTAGTAGCAGTTCAAGACAAGTGAAACAAGCTCTCTTCGAGACAATTGTCTGATTGTAATGCTGACTGGCTGTACAAATAGGAAATCTGGGCACGTTTAGACAGCAAATTTGTTGAGCATATTACAGGCTCACAAACTATAGGAATAAACAGGGGACAGAGTGAACCTTCTGTTTTAATATTCCTCCCTCACAGCGTGATGTCAGAGGTAAGTTTGCTCATTTTGTGTCTGCTGACATTTTTTTAAGACAGCACCTCCATAACATACTAAATGAAGATTACTTTGCCGTTTCTTATGATCATCTACCATGCTGTCATTACCACAGGATAAATCCCCCAACTGAAAAGAAAAAAAAGCAGACGACAACAAAATAACAACCAACAAACAGCTTGTTATGTACTTCTCTGCGTGACATTGGTTAGAGTTCAACCCTAAGGCATTCATAAAAACGGTTCTAGTAAATTCCTGTAGAATTTCCCAAGCAATCGGCCTTTGTTAAAAGATACAACGAGATGTGTTCTGAGAAAAATACTAACATATGTCAAATTGCACAACTTTACAAAGAAGATCGATTATGCAATTTAAATGGAAAACAGATCTCATGAGGTCTAGACACCAGGTTAGGCTTCTATAAACCAACTGTTATGATATGAGGTTAATGTAAATAAATGAATAGGAATAGAAAGGGAGCACAAATAATGTTAACCCATTTAAGCCTGCAGGCAATTAAATTTGCTGAACGGTCTGCCCGTGTTTTTTTCCTTTGTAAATATTTTTTGGTGTGACAATACTTCAAAAACCCCTGCTGTACAAGCAGACCATCTTAGGAAGAGCTTTTGACAACTTGCTGGAAATAATGCCATGTGGTGATGTTTAATTCATGAGCTCTTTTTTTGGATGTTTACTCAGAAATACACCTGGCAACTTTAGTGACCAGAGAGAAAAATCATTGAATTATCGTGAATGCAGTTTCTATGTACAAAGATCCCACAGATCACTGAATTTACCTTAATTAAACCATCTTTACATGAAAAATACACTTTGAGGAACTCATATATATA
>JAHKKF010490759.1:0-10086 GCA_019740295.1 Labeo calbasu | reverse complement strand
TGCACTGTTTAATGTGGTGTGACTGTACACATAAAGTATATGTAAACAAAATAAAAATAATCTGTGTTTTAATCAGTGTTTCAACCGTGCAAAGATGTCAGTATAACAGCTTGTAAACAATGTCACATAACGTCACATTTACCTCAGGAAAAAAAAAAAATTCAGTGACTATAAACCTGTTAGCCAGCTAGAAAAATGACCTCTAGAGAGGAGCATTTTGCTAAATATATAAACCATATAAAACATTCATTATAATTTTTACTGTTCGTCAATGTCAAATTTATTTTTGAATAAATCCATCAAGTTTTATGACATCCACCATTTAAATGTTTATATTACAAAAAACGAATTGGAGTAGAAATAGAATTATGTAATTGTAATTTTATTATTATAAAAACTTCATTGAATGCAATTTAAGCATTTGTATACAAATCAGGTCATTTTAACCTTCAATATTATAGTAATCCAGTACCAACTAACTCTCACATGTATTTTACAGCATTAGTTGAGAGATTTTTTTTCCTTGAGAAAATTTGGCATGTACTGTATATAATATGTATCCAAAATAACATTGAATCGAAACAAAAATCAAATTGTGAATTAGAATCAAATCATGATATCTGTGTCAAAACCCAGCTCTAGTATCCAGCATTGAAGCATTAATTTTAGCACAAGACTGCTTCATAAAATGTGAAAAAAAATGAAGGGGTCATACCGTATGCACAAATTATTCAAAAAGTGCAACTATGCAAAATTCCAAAAGAATTTTAAAAGAAACACAAAAGAAACGCTTATAGTTTGTGTATATTCCATGTATGAATGAGCAACCTCAAAGCAATAATCTCTTCCTTGGGGCACGTAAGAACTCACACAGGTTTGACTCAGCTACTTTATTTTGGCATACCAGCCGCTCAATACAACACCCTTCGGCATCTCCAACATGTGGTTTTAATCCACACGTTTCACACAAATTGCCATCCCTGTCAGTCTTAGACAGAAACCAGTTACCAGCCACTTTAGAGTAGTTTGATAATTGCCACTTATTTGTGTGTCAAGTTTCCCACAATTGCAAAAAGACTAGTGAAAAAAAAAAAAAAAAAAAATTTCACACTGCGATAAACCACACTACACTCAGTGTTGTTTCTGCATTATATCAAAGATGTGGTCTACCCGTCCATCACAATGAAACACCTAATCTAAAATAAAATAAAAAAAAGTTCAGAGCAATTTAAGCCTGCAACCTAATATTTTGCACAACACTATTAAAAAACAATATTCTCCAATCTATTTCAGATCATTCAGCAACATACCGAATAACTGATTGTTTTCACAGATCTCCCAAAACAATCCTCCCTGGCTGCCACTGGCCAGTCAAACAAGTAGCCCCACCCCACAAATCACACAATTGGTTGTCGCTGTTGCTATGCCAGGCTAATCGGGACTCAGAATAGTCACAGAAATGTTAAACTTCTAGAAAATTAACCTAAACATTGCTTACTTCTCTGCATAAGCGTGCAAAGGAGGAATTATTTTGTCTTAGAATGGCATCTGATATGCTATGTTCTGAGCCTCAGCTTACAATTTAGATACATTACTAACAGTTACTTCTGTTCCGTCAACAAAATTGTTTCAAACAAAGCCACAGCAATGTAATCATATCTGAGCAAACACACAGTGGTTGTGTTTCGTTCTTGAATAAATCAGGATTTTTGAATTAATCACTTGAATGATTCAATGAATCATTCTTTTATTTTTACTTAATGAATCATTTGAATGAACAATTCAATGACTTGCTTAAAAAGACCTACCAGCGTCAGTTGCATTACTTCACTGCCATTCTCAAATCCTCTCCCGTGGTCTCACGGGATAGTAAAGCGTTCACTGTATGCAAACTTTTCACTGGAAGTAGTAAATGACAATCTGTTTGGTTCTGGTTTATCTCTTACTTGACAGACCGTTAGTGCTATATATCTATCCGTCAAGCTAAGTCCACTACTGCCCCTGTCTTTCATGGTATTCCTCAAGGATCTGTTCTCGGACCTATACTGTTCATCATTTACATGCTTCCGTTAGGTCACGTTATCCGTTGCCATGGCTTTAACATTCATTTCTATGCAGATGACATCCCATCTCTGTATTGGCACTTAGGTCCTCTAAATCTGGCCTATTACTAGTCGCTCAAACATACTTCTTTTGTCACATACAGTTTTTTTGCATGAGTTACCATAAAATGTTTTTTCAAATCAGGAATAATATCTAAAAAGAATGTTAACATAAACTGTGCATGTTATACTCAGATAATGCACATTATTATTTTTAAATAATATTAAAAAAATATTTATAATATAATATTATTTTTAAAAATATATTTTTATATACAAGTTCCTATATATATAGGACCATATCCTCGCCTTATAAAGCGTCTGGCCCTTTACAGTGAAAAATCATGCTAAAAGGATGTAAGAACCTTAGGTGTTGAAAAGAGCCACAGATGAGTGTTTATTAAAGGTACTTGTGGTTTTTCAAAACCCCTAACCCCTATAAATTAAACATCAGTACGTAAACATTAGCCACACCTTAGCAACCACATAGCAATGCTCTTGCATCCAACCACAAAAACTAGCAATGTAACAGCAATTTTTGCACAAACAAGTGGCAGTCACACTAAAAATGAAATTAGAAGTCTTCTGTTTAGAGTAAATACTCTTTATATTGTGTTTTCATTTCTTTAATGCATTACTACACCATATTATTGTACAGTTAGTGTGTTGTATGTATGTGTTGCTGTTTGCACTCCACCGCACTGAGCACATTTACCACCACCATGATGGTGCAGCAATAAAGAAGTGTGAATGCTGAATCTGGACCTCATCTTCAAGACAATGACCTACCCAAGACGGGACAATTTAAGGGAGTGGTCCGCCTGCGGCGGTCTCCCTTTTGACCCGGCAGCACGGGAAGAGCCGGAGGAGATCGGGATGATTTAGAGCTCTTCTCTTAGACGTGCTGACAAGGTTAGAGGGTCAACACAGACATTAACAGGTCAGTGTGTGGCCCACTTGGGGACAATTACTCCTGGCCGCGGCTAAGTGGACACTTGATTGAACACGACAGTGCTGGGAATGCGCCATCCCTATAGATAACAATTCTAAGGACCATTTAGGATAAAAAGCCCTTGTGATACGCGCCTTTATGGCCCAAATTCATCTTTCTTTGCGCTTTTAAAAAAGAATGTTGGCAGTGTGATCGAGGGGTTATTCTCTGGGCACGAGGAAGAGAAACATTAGAGAGCGCTTGCATCTTTTGATGCTTTCAAAGAGATCACACAAGAGCAAATACAAGGTGAGGGGGTTGCTGGAGGAATCCGTAAGATGCTTTATCTCAGTTTAGAAGATTGTTTCCTTATCACGCTGAGCCTGTTAATATGTATTTTGATTGTTTTGTTTGGCTTTATAGTCGATTACAAGCTGCGATATAATTAAATTCCAAAGGAGAATCCGCAGCATTTACATTTTGATGATTGAGGTTATATGCACATCCAATTATTGCTGTTATTTGTAAGGTGCTAAAACAATCATTTTTACTGCCTGCTTAAAAAAAAAAAAAAAAACACACACACATTTGGTTTGACTTTTACACACTGGCATACAGTACAAAGGAGTGATCGCAAAATCGAATGCAAAAAGACAGATTCAAGCCTCCTTTAACTTCACGCATATGTTTAGAAAAGCCACATTTTCCCAATCTGGACTCCTTTCAGAGCCAGCTTTATTATTCTACTATTTCGCTTTTTCTAAACAATTTTTAATATAACACAAATGACTTGAAGGCATCTTAACAAATAAAAATATCTCCACCTACATGCTTTCTTTCTTTATTGTGAAAGCACATAAAGTTTTAAAAACAAGATTAGATTTCACATCATGAATTGAAATTTGAATTAAGTTGGTCACACTGAAGTCTGCAAAATGAAGCATTCTTCCATCATGGTCCAATGAATAAATATGATAAAATATATAAACAAAATAAAAATCAATCCATCCATCAATCTTTCTAAAAAAATTTAAACTGCAATTCTGCATTAAGGTTGAAATTCAATTAAAACCAATTCAGTTCTGAATTTTACATAATATTGGTATCTATGGGATCATGCTGTCTGTTATACTATAACATTACAAAACGTAACAGATTGCAAAAAAAAAAATTGTGATTTGCAGCTTCTTATGGGGAGAGCATATGTTTAGTAAAATGCATGCGAAATGAAAACAAGGTCTTTGGGTTGTTGTAAGCTGAGCTTGAACTGTAAAGGTTTTGGGGCTATGGATTGTTGGATTGTTTACTTAAGTCTTGGCAGCAGAAAATCATCTCCACATTGTCCTGCTCCTGCTGTCGGCCCGGGCAGCATCGTTTGCAGCTGTAGCGCGTTAGGGAGATGCAGAGGACACAGTTCACTTAAGCCAGGGCACACGCTTGTAAAAGTGTTGCCACAATTTTGCTGCTGAGACAAATTTCGAGAATCATAAGAGATTGCTTATGAAGTCACAGAGCAAACTTCTGATATTATTTAACACTTTTTTGACATTGTCAATAATATTGCCGTCATGTTTCAGTTTTGTCAATGAGGATGTCAAAACTTGATGTAGAACGGCTTGTCAGAACTGTCAACTGTGACCATGGCCTTTTACCAAGATGTTCATTTTATGTAATTTCACAAGCAACAATTGCACAGGACAGAAAAAAAAACTGCACAGCCACAGCAATAGTGCAGCCCACCTACACGCCATGAAGTGTAAAAGTGTGGCAGAAAATAAAAGAGGTAGGGTTGGAAGGTGAAAGTGAGAAAAGGACAGACACAAAGAAGAAAGAAAGGGAAAGAAAAAGAGAGAGAGGAATAAATAGATATCAAAAGGGGATGCAAAGAGCTTGAGGGAGCGAAAAGAGAGAGAAAACACCACAGCATTGTCTTCTACACCTCCTAAAAATAGAATTGTATGTAAAAAGGCCATAGAGCGCGAGAGAGGGGTGAAAAATCACTTATCCTAGTGCCCGCTGGAATATCCCATTACCACGAGAGCCCAACTACAGACATTTCCCTTTACCGCAGCTCACGCGAAGCAGAGACACTTGGAAGTGATGTACTCGCAAAAGGAAGTGAGCGGAGGAAGCAAGCATCTCCTCTTTTTACCTCTCTCCCCTCCGCCCTCATTAACTGGGCTCCTTTCCAATTCATTTAGGAAGCCCCGAGAGCCTGCCTTCCCCTGGAATTTACCGAAATGACACAACATTAGCAGATTTGCATATGCAAAACGGGTCAAGCAACAGGCACTCGCTGCTCAATTGACCTATTGCTTGTTGTGGCAAGCAGAGTTATTCCCGCGGAACAATTCTGTAACCAAGTGGGCGTCATGCGAGTGCCATCTGGGTAACACTTATTTAAGGCTGGCAGAAGTCCCGTGGCAGCCCGCCTGGCGAGGAGGAGGAAAGGGGGAATAAATTGCATCATTTACTTGACATCCATTTGCCGTCGTGCCCGTTTAAAACCCATGACTAAATAATTTGGTTATTCGACTGCCAGTTACCACTGTCATCCAAATTGTGCGGTGCACGCGACACACGGCAGGACTGTCAAACGCACTGATAAAGGACAAGCCTGTGATGTTCAACCATGCGAAAACACATCTCTGTAAGCATATTTACAACCGGCAATCTATTTTCACTAAAGACTTCTTTTAGAATGGTCCGATGTTACACTTACGACGAGCGGTTCAGAAATTGAAGAATACACCAGTTTGGGATTGTAGAATACAACAGGGTTTGGAGTACCATCTAAACTTAAGGATGCAAATGATATGAGGCGCAGAATACACAATGAACAGAGTGGAACAGCAATTCTCAAGCGAAAAACTTTCTGAATTTGAAGATTAGAGTAAATTTAGCTTATTTTGTCTTCTGGGAAATATGTAACTATCTCCTGTAGATTCCAAAGGACAGTACTAAATAAAAAAAATATGATATGTAGGCAAAATAAGAAAAATGTACACATTTCCACTCTGTTCAAAAGTTCTCACCCCCCGGCTCTTAATGCGTCGTTTTTCCTACTGGAGCATCAGTGAGCATTTGAACCTTCTGTAATAGTTGCATATGAGTCCCTCAGTTGTCCTCAGTTGTCCTCAGTGTGAAAAGATGGATCTCAAAAATCACACAGTCATTGTTGGAAAGGGTTCAAATACACAAAAATGCTGAAAAACCAAAGAATTTGTGGGACCTGAAGGATTTTTCTGAAGAACAGCAAATAGTTTAACTGTTCAGGACAAACAAGGGACTCATAAAAACTATAACTAAACAAAAAAAACACAGCTGTGGATCATTCAGGTAACGACACAGTATTAAGAATCAAGGGGATGTAAACTTTTGAACCTGGGCATTTTTTTTTATAAATTCAACTATTATTTTCTCTAGTGGACTAAACATCTTTTATGTGAAATATTTTATTCAGGTCAGTACTAAATAAACAATAACATGCATTTTGAATGATCCCTCTTATTTTGGTAAAATAATTAACATTTTCAATGATTCTGAAAGGAGGGTGTAAACTTTGACCTCAACTGTAACTTAGATGTTGTCCCTTTAGTTGCTTCAGAATTCACTTGGTTGCATTTGAATTTAAACGTTAAAGATTTTCTCCATTTTTGCTGCTTTCTCACATTTAACTTTTAAAAGTTATGGTGATTGTTTTTAATGCAAATCTGTGGCGACTAAACCAATATGGGTTTTTAATGGCTGCTATGGGTAACTAACATGTGGGGTGACCGGACTGCCCATAAAATAACAATACAGGCCTTTTACGTTATAGAGAAACATCAAAGAGTATCACCCAATGTTGGTAACCTAAAAATATATTAAAATATGGGCAGTGGATACCAAAAAAAAAAAAAAAAAAAAAAAACAATGGGGAAAAAAAAAAAATCAAGTAAGCATTAACTAGTATTACAAATGAGCATTGCAGTCCCTCTGAAATTAAAAAAAAGCTGGTGTAACAAGAAAAGGTACGAAGTTCCTTACTGTATCAGGAGGTAAACTGACAGGCTGTACGTATAAATCCTTTTAATCTTGTCGAGGTGCCTGAAACCACAAATATACAAATGTCAACAGTCAGTGTGACAGGTCTCATGGATATGAACTTTTTGTGACTTTACTATAAATCAAGGAACAAAGAATGAAGTAGTTTTGAACATGCTTCCATTTTTCATTAATCAAATTTTAATTTGCTGTAACCATTACATCATAGAAAACAAAAAAGTGCATTATACCAATAAACTGCAAGCGATAAACCCTCCTGAAAAGTATCCATTCAATCTTTGTAAACAATTGTATATCAAGTACACCGAAATGCACTCAAAATTCCCATCTCACCACTCTATAATATTAAATCAAAAGATTGATTCTCTCATTTTCAAACTTTGAAGTTCATTCTGCAACGGCCAATTGATCAATCGGCGCTTCAGAAGACTGTACATTATGCTCATTCATAACATCAAAATGCTTTTAGAGAAATATCCAGTACTCCCCAAGTACATTTCTCAGGCCTCTTTCTCAACACTCACAGAGCTTTGTGCTGCACTAGGAAAAACAAAGAACCAACAAATGGTGCTTTATTGTTTCAGAGTTTGATTTTTTTTTTCTTTAGAGCTTGGATATTCCCACCTGCTTGACTAAGTACGTGTAAAAGACAGCAGTTGGATTTTTGTCAGGAACTTTCTGGACCTAAAATAATGTTGTCATGGCTTTTCAGTAAACATTTCAATTTGCTTGGGTAAACTGGCGCACAAAGAGCAAAACCACCTGTATAGCAACTCCTTGATATAACAGCACAAAAACGCAGCACATTTTCCAGCCTCGAGAGCGCGTCGAGCTCAGACTGGGCTGCGTCCAAGAGCTGCAAGGAGCATCTTTCAAACAGCTTCTTGAAGTGAGGTGACAATGACTCAAACCGATTCACTTTCTGTTGGTTTCCCAAAGCGGCAAGCAAAAAAGGCTGTACATGTGAGCTTTCATGTGAATAAGGCAGGTTTGCAACCGAGTGTTTAAGATAATTACCGTGCTTTCATAATGATCCATCCGACAAGGCCTTACATATATCATATAAACAAGCAACAACACGTCAATTAAGACCACCCGAATCGCTTCGAAGTTCAAACCAGCAAATAGGCCATATTTCGGTATAAACACACATACAGATGTAAACAGAAGATCAAAGAAAAGTTCCATCGTTTTTCGCCTTTGAATTCATTTGAACATTCAATTGAAAAAAAAAAAAGAAACCTTCTCGCAAAACTAATTAACATGCATGCTATGATAAGGTAATTAGTACTCGAGCCGGTTTCCTGATTAAACATACTCTAATTGAGAGCATGCTGCTATTGAGAGGGAGGAAAAACTCTATTCCCTTGGAGGGCACTTAAACGATGTCCCTTTCACAAACACGTAAGCAGAGACAAAACGACTCAAAGGCTGGGACAAAATGCACATTAATTACCAGTCAACAATATTGGCAACTACTCTATCCTTTCTCAAACATGTTTTTCCACTATATACAATGCATCTTAAAGAACATTTTCAACACAATGTTCAGAACTTGTTACTCTGATGTTAAGTGAAGTATATATATTTTTTTAAGTTTAAGTTTCTTATGATTACTAAGGCTGCATTTATTTCATAAAATATATATTATAGAAACAGTTATGCTGTACAATTTAAAATAACTTTTTCTTTTAAATATATTTTTTACATTTATTCCTGTGATGGCAAAGCTGAATATAATATGCTGATTTGCTGCTCAAGAAAAATTTGTATATGAATATACGGATAAAATATAAAAAAATAAACAGAAAACTAAATTTATATTTTGTAACACATAATTAAAGCCATTCATCATATTTTCTTTGTGGCCAGTGAAGATGTTGGCAGGACAAGTTGAAATCTGAAATACTGGGCTGCTAAAATATAATTATAACATATATATTTATTTATTTATTATGGGTGTAACGATACATGTATTCGTGCCGAACAGTCACGTTATCATCAGTCACGGACATCCCGGTTCGGTGCATGAGAGCCTTACAACGAATACAGACAATTCACCCTCAGTCCAGAAGGGGGTGCCTGCAATAATGCAACGCTGTTTTATAACCACCAGCAGAAGCGAACGCCAGGAGCTGCGCACTTGAAAACAAAGCCCACTGAACGCTTCTCTCACTGACAAAGAAGTATAACGCTACTTTAAAGGCTTGCGCCATCAACTGTCTGCGAAATAGAGCTTTGCGCTCGAGTATCCTACCAATCTCATTTGGCACAAATCCAAATATTCAATAATATTTCCATATTTGTGATGTATCTAAATGCTAAAGTATTATTTATTATGTAAATTATAGGCTTTGTACTTCAGTCGCATTCTAACGGTGACACAGTGGCGAGCGCGCTGATGTTTTGTTCACTGTATTTTATTTTGATAAAGTAACGTTACCAACTGCGCTGTCAAGTTAGCAATGCTGGAAGCCTGGAACTTATGTTTTGTGTGTGTGTGCACAAGCATGATTACTTAAACTGTACCAGTAAAATCAACTTAAAACACTGTAATTTACTGTCTTATTAATAATGCATCATTGTAAAAGGTCTTTTGTAAAATAAAGAAAACAAATAGGATGTCGCTTTCTGCCATTTGAGTTTCCTTTCTGTCACGAAAAAGAACTGAAACTCAGCATATATAGGCTACGTTATGTGTGGCACAGTTTTTTCCCCTTGTTTATCTGTCTCTACATCAAATACATTTCAAGTATGTATTTCTTGTATGTATATATGTACTGCAGATTATACATATATACATAACATTATAATTTGATGTAATATGTAGTATTTTCACATCTAGGTTTAAAAAAAAAAAAAAAAAAAAAAAAAAGTAATTTCTACTACAGTCTGTTCAAAATAAATGAAAAGAAACCTAGCAGATTTGTTGTTTTTTTCGTGTTGTACCGAAATCGTATCGAACCGTAGTGTACATATATATATATATATATATATATATATACA
>JAHKKF010490758.1:0-11751 GCA_019740295.1 Labeo calbasu | reverse complement strand
AATCTTTACTGTGAAATACTCACAGTATAGTATGTCAGATATAAACTGTTTTTGTATTTTAGAGTACATACAAAGCTTGTGTTTATGACTACAAAACCATATTTGTTTATTTAGGAGTTATGAGTGGCAAATATTAGTGATTGCTAATGTAATAATTTAATGCTCCAATATCAAGATGCTAATATGTGTGTTTTTTATTTAGACATGAATATGTTTTTAAGATACTAAAAACACACAGACACACACACGCACACACACACACACAAATATCAGGGCATGTCAAAACTTCTTCTCTAGGGCCTCAAAACCCCCCTCAGACCCCAGAGATTAAATGGGCAAGTACCCTGTGTGAAAGGTATGTATACATTTTGTGAGAATGTCTAGGGTTTCTGGTTGTCTGTTGTTGGGGTGGAAGGGTTGGGATTGTTGAATTCCTTTGATCAGAAGGAAGATTGGAGAATTATTTATCACAGGGGAGGGAGTGCCAAAAATCAGTTTGTAGATTAAAAATTGGATGCCACTCATGTAACCTTTAATGGACCCAAATTGGAGCCCTTTAACGTTGTTGAGGTAGGAGATGAATGAGAAGATTGAGAGGAGAGAAAAATCGCCATTTGTGGTTCGCATTTAACCCATCCTGACAGACATTCTGGTGCTTCAAGAGTTACCATCCCCAGTCCCTTGAGCTGCTACCTAGTCTCCTTTGCTACAGAGCTATCCCATCCCCGACCAGCCTGTTCTCCTGTCGTGTCTTCCTACTTCGCTCTTTTGTGTTCCCATTTTGTTAATAAACTTTGTTCCCCCTGTTGATTCTGAATTTGGGCCCTTCCTTGCCAAACCCTGACTGAATCAAGCTGTTGCTCGGGAACAGGTAATTGTGTGGAACTGAAAGGTTGATTATAAGGTATTTCTTACCCGAGAGTTTCCTAGTAGATTCTCCATTGGGGCTAATTCAAAAAGCTGGAAAGAGTGGACTGAAGGTTATTAGAGGTAATGTTTTGAGAGAGCGGGCATTCCACTCCGGGATTAAAACTGTGTTCAAGGTCAGACAGCAGGTAATTAGTGAATTAATTAAGAATTAAGAATTAAGAATTAACAACAACGTTGTCTGGTGTATTTGCAGAGGTAGAAATTGTTGCATGGCTGCCTATTGTCTGCAAAAGATAGAGTTTTCCATCTAAAACTCGGATTTGTATTGGTGGTGGCAGGTCTTGGTATGTATCTGGTGGATTTACCTGGGGATGTATTTGGGCAGGGGGGATAGAGGGGTTAATTTGAGGGCATGACATGGTGGAATGTGCCACTGACCTGCAGATCATGAAATGTTTCTGCAACCTAGAAAGGGCAGTGTGCCCCAGTAGGGACATTGGTTTCAATGGGAGACCCGTCCTGTGCATTTTGCAGAGAAGAGATTGAGATGAGTGTAGCAGTACCCTCCTCTATAGGACAATGCAAGCTCAGCTATTAGCGTTAAATAGTCATTTACTTCATTCCATCTATTGCAACGTAACATATAGGTCGTACAGTTCTGCTTTGTTCATTCTCAGCGAGAACCGTACGTTGAATTTTATCAGCAATTTCCTCAGGTTTAATACTGCCCAATTAACAATAGGGGGAATTTTTGGCAAGTCAGACTGAAAGCAGAATGACGAAGAAGCAGTTAGAAGTCTCGAGGGTAGGCCTTGTGTCTTGGTGAGTGTGTGGCTGGTCAAGCAGAACAACGACTGCACGAAGAAGCCTGGGGTTCAGCGGTGATGTCTGGTGGAGAAGAAGTGGTCCTGTGACCAGCAGATTGTGGCAGAATATCGGGTTTATTGGATTTGAGACATAATGGCACAAAGCATGAACTGAATCCTGGGAAATTGTCAAGAAACAGAGGTAAGTCAGCTGTGTGGATATACCTCTTATCTTGTTGATTACTGAATGTGATTACTGAATGTGCTCCTCTCGTGTTAATTATGTTGATTATCTGAATATTCCAAACTTTGTTAATAAAAAATCATCATGAGTTCTATAGTTCTATATTTTGTCATGCAGCGCCACACCGCTCACATCCTCAATTAGTCTTGTGTAAAGATGTTCAGGACATGTCATAATTCAGAAATGACAACATCATCAATCATTTGCTTAATACTGCACTGAGAACAGAGATTTACATTGTTTCAATGTTAGACTGATAATTTATTATTAACTTTATACTCATATTAGTGATGCATCCAACAATGAATTTGATAATTAATCTGTTGATTAATAAATGCATTGCATTCAATATAGACATTTTTTGATGTATAACCACACACAAATGTATTCAATAATGATTTCATTGTCAACTATTTTAACATTGTCTAAAATTTTAATTTCATGTCATTTACAGGTTTTAACCAGTGATCTATAATAGAATACATTATTAACAAGCTGTAGCCTAAAAATTAAAACAAATTGCAGTTAATAATAACTGTCACTCCCATGTTTGAACATAGATGTGAAAATGCACTATTCAAACTTGCATTTTTATAATTCATGAACGAAAACATTTTGTAGTATGATTTTAATCTACTTTTTTTTAAATGGTAATGCAATGTCTGATTTTAAAATGGTTTTCAAAGGATGAATTTTGAGATTTTAAGTTTTCAAGTGATACAGTATATAATTTCTTGATATCTAATCTTGATATTGATATCTAAAGCATGAAAGGGAAAAAATACAACGAAGAACGTCTTTTTGTGACAAAGGTCAGAACTCCTGTTACAATGTAGATTTTTGACTTTTGCACTCTTATAAATTAATCTATTACTTTTCCTACATAATTTGTAACACAAAACAGTGGTAAAATATCTATTTAGGAGTCTTAGAACTTTATAGCATATAGTTTATCAAACTATAAACTATATATAGTTTATCATGATTAGATTAGGATTTATTTGAAACATTGTGAAGTGAACGTAGGTGTCACATATACAGTTAGGGGGTTAAAAACTAAATCAACACAAATAGAGTTTGCGAAAAGCACAGAAAGACATGGTCACTGAGCAGGACTCACAAACTGATCTTACTGTGTATATGAGGATTTATTACACACATTTATTCTGACATGTTATTTCACTGAGAGAAGTTCAGCTACAGTATTAATGCCAGAGAAAAGGAAAGACTCCATAACATCTCACTGTTACTGGTTTATCATTCAGCTCCAAGCGTTATAAGTAAAATTTCTCATCAATCTATTCTGATTCATCAACAATGTTTGTCAGTTTCACTGATGATCCAGATCCTAATCCAAACCCAGGATAGAGCGGCTGAGTGAATGTGGTCTGGACTGTGTGGATGAGGCTCACTGTATCAGAAACACTGTAGAAGGACAGAGTTCCTGCACTGGGATCCACAAACACACCTATACTATTGCTGATGGACTTTACAGGGAGAATAGACCGTGTCTTATTGTGGCAGAATGAATATCTAGAAGGAATGCACAACAAACTCCAGGACTGATCATTACATCCAAACCTACACTTTTTATCCCGTCCCTTTCTGCTGATGCTCTTATATGACACTGATATTCGGACACCATCACTTCCACTCCACTCCAGCTCCCAGTAACAGCATCCACGCACACTCTCTTTACACAACACCTGACGATACACATCAAATCTGTCTGGATGATCAGGATATGACTGGTCTTTGTTATTGTAAGCAATCACTCTGTTGCTCTCAGACAGACGGAGGTATTTATTCACTGTGTTCAGATCCGGAGTGAGCTGATGGGAATCTGAAGGAGATAAAACACATCAGAATCAGGATTTATGAATCTGTTCGATCTTTTCATATAGCTGAACTCTTCATGTCCAATGTATCATGATTGTTTCATTACAGATTACCAGATATCCTTTGCAAATCATCATTTACATCATCAAATATGCAATTTTTCTTTCACCTTCTACAGGAATAACATGAACACATTCTGTGAGTTTTTCTGCTTGTATTTTTTTTTGTTTTTTTTTTTAACTGACTTACACTGTAGGAAGTCGTTCCTGGTCCTGGGAACAACATTGGTGGATATGACTGTGGAAATTGACAGACATGAAAAGGCATTCATCCCTAAGACATTTCTAAAATGATGTTCTCCATGATATGAGATGATGATGGATTTGTTTCTGAGAGCAGATGAATCTAAGACTTTACCTCTGTCTGAGATCTTCTTAAACTCCACTTTGCAGAAATCCTCCAGTTTGTCTCTCAGTTGAAGGACAGATTCTTTCAGGCCATCAGAAGAGAAGAGAAAAATGGAGCGACCATCATTTTCTTCTGTAGTTTCAGGAGGTGCTGAGAGAGACTGGAAAATCTACAGAAAACAGAAATCAATCTCATCAGATCCACACTTCGCCCAGGAACATGCACCAACATCAAATTTGGCTTGACTGATCTTTAGTAACTCACCTTAATCCAGCACTTTCACAGCATTAGTTTCATTCTTCTCATATTCATTATATCACATTCATTTTACAGATTCTAGCATTTGCCACTTACACTCTATGTGAACTTTCTAGGAAATAGTTTGGATGATAAAACAATTGCTAAAGACATGAATGACAGGTCCATCTGATAGCTCAAGCACATTAATGGAGTCACACTGTAGAGCTGAGTAGATGTGCCCAGGAAAAGGAGCTCAAACACTACGATTAGATTGACCATATTCATAACTTTACTGAAATTTCACAAGGACCTTTAAGACAAATAGCTAAATATATCTTCTAAAAGAAAGAGCTCAGAGAAAATATTCCTAACAGATTTCCAGAGCTGAAAGCCATTTGTAAACCATTTGTCTCTTTTAAAAGAAAATGTGAGTCTGATTTATGATTATAAGACACTCATAAAATGTTTCTCTGTGAGTCTCCTGTCACAGCAGGATCTGACTCATGTCCACTATGATCCTGTTCTTCTAGATCTCTCTTACCTGCAGGAACTGGATGTGATCCTGTGTGTGTGAAAGCTGCTCCAGCTCAGCATCTCTTCTCCTCAGATCACTGATCTCCTGCTCCAGTCGCTCCAGTCGTCCTTCAGCTCGACTCACTGCAACCTTTTCCTGATCTCTGATCAGCCGTATCAGCTCAGAGCAGCTTCTCTCAATGGATGGGCGGATGAGCTCAGTAAAGAGCCCCTCACTGCCCTCCACTGGTGTCTGTGCAGACTGCTGTTAATACACAGTGATTGAGGCGTCAGTGGGACTGAAAGAGGAGAGTCTGAACTGACACTAAGACAAACTTCTCTTCTTTACCACACTCACTTTATGAGACTCCACAGCCTCTTTCAGCTGCTGAAGATCTTTCTCTCTCTGCTGGAGTCTCTGCTGGATCATGTTCTGCATCTCCTTCAGCTGCTTCTGCAAGACAAATGGATGATAGTAAATGTCACAGAAAACTACTGGAAATAAATCACCAATGAATCCAGGAAAAGTGGAAATGATAAACAATGGCTGTAGGTTCAAGTTCTAGAAGTGGCGATTGTTTACACTCATCTAACATGAATCATGATGAATATTAAAGCCTGTTTCACACTGCAAGCATAAGTATCAAGAAAGTGAAACTGACACAGACCTAGAGCTTCACACTGACAATGTATCTGTAGAATTAAGCTGCAGCTCTACACAGAAAATAAACAGACTGTTGGATCACTACATTAAGTATTGACTTTATCTTTAGTTTTCAATACCTGTTTCTCTGCCCTCTGTGCTGCAGCTGATACAGTGTCATGGTTTTTATGTTCATCCATCGTACACAGCACACATATACATTTCTGGTCAGTGCGACAGAAAACCTCAAGGATCTTCTCATGTTTCTGGCAGATCATCTCCTGCAGTCGTCCAGTGGCATCAGTCAAATTGTGTCTCTTTCCTTTAAACCAACTCTCATGTTGTTCAAGATGATTCTGACAGTAAGAGTTCAGACACATTAGACAGGACTTGACGGCTTTATATTTAGTTCCAGTACAGACATCACACTGCACATCTCCAGCTCCAGCTTCATCTAAACAGTCAGCAGGACGTTTCTTCTTCTTCAGTTTCTCCACCACTTCAGCCAGCATGGTGTTTGCAGCTAAAGCAGGTCTTGGACTGAAGGTCTGTCTGCACCGAGGGCAGCTGTAGACTCTCATCGGATCCTGCTGATCCCAGCAGCCTGTAATACAGCTCTTACAGTAACTGTGTCCACACTGGATGGTCACTGGATCCTTCAGGAGATTCTTACACACTGGACACAAGAACTCATCCTGAAAAACTCTGACTTCTGCCATTTTACTGCTTGATTACAGAGACACAACCGCTCAACTACACTTTAGTTTCTCTTTCTCATTCACTCACGTGTTTCCCATTTCCTGGTTTTGTTTTTAAAGTACCAGTTACATGTAACAGAATTATGTATTTTATTTACAAAATAAATGCAATCCTACTTATATAGCTACTGAGTAAATGTGTGTAATTAAATTACAGTTTCTTATCACAAAGGGGGTTACATCAGAATTTTTATTTATTCATTTTTTTTCACATACCAACATACTGACTTTTTTCATAAATAACTATTAAATGCTCTAAAATATGAGATGACAATTGTTCAGGAGTTTAGGATACATTTATTCAGTAACTTTTATTTCCTAATCATTAAACTTTGTGTCAGTACGTCACAAATAGAATAAGGTAGCAGTTTACTGTTGGGTATTTTTCATGATGTATCACGCTATGTGTCAGTTATGTGTCAGACACATGTTGGATGAACGTACTCGTAAAAGGATAATGGTGATCAGACAGAGGAAGGAGCCAGGGTGGAGACAGAAGGGACCTGGAGCAGGAGGAGCCAGGCGAGACCTAGGCCACAGCCATGATGGTAGCCCATGGCGGAGCCGACGGAGGGAGGAGCCATGGTGGAGGATGGGCTGACGACTCCAGGGGGCTGACCAACAGTGGCGGAGCAGGTGGAGCCTAAGGCGGAGACAGAGAGCCGACGAGTCCAGGCGACACACAGGATCTGGAGGGCCAAGGCGGTGTCCAAGGCTCAGGCGACCGAGGTGGAGGTGGAGATCCGGAGGTCCGTGGTGAAGTCGGAGTGACAGAAGACTGAAGCGGAGCTGGAGGGAGGGAGGAGCCCAACAGAGCCGGGTAGATGGAGCGACGAGGCACAGCCGGAGAAGTGGAGTCCTGAGGCGATGGCGGTACAACGAGGATCAACTGACAGTTCTGATCATGGTGGGATAAGAGGGGGTATGTCTGCATATATATCCTCCTCAATATTTATAAGGTCCATTAGTCCCAGTTCCAGTTTTAGCTCACCCTCAGCGGAGGTGCAGTGGACGGGGCCTTCCTCAGCATCCTCGTACTCCACTGATAACTCCTCCACAAATGATGTTGCCGGCTCTCACACCCGGTCGGACATGATGTGCTCATGCTCTGGGGCGATCCTCAGCTCTGTCCCTCCTCTCGGCGATGGTTTGGTCCCACTGGACTTTGCCTCTCTGTCTGCAGTGGGCTCGGGCAGACGCAGGAGTGGGAATGGTGTTGTTGTCTGCGAAGTCCACGGTCATCAGTGATCTGATTCAGACACCAGCACCCACTCCACACAGGTGGCAAGGCTCTCTCGAGGACCCATTCTGGACAGCTGCTCTCGTGTGGGGCGATGTTAAGTCCAGCTTGGTAGAATGAGCAAAGGCAGCTGTCCGGATAGTGTGTCATGTTGGCAAAAAACACAAATTCCATGGTGTGGTCCTCGAGAGAGCGTTCCCCCTGCTTCAGCAAGAGGGAAGAGGATGGCTGGGTCATCCATACCCAAAACAAAAAAAAAAACTGACAAAAACATCAAAAAGTCAAATGTACAGTACCTGGTACCTGGTACTTTTTTCAGTACCTACTTGGCTGAAGTTCCAAGCTGTACCGATACCAAAATGCGATGTGTAAAACCTGTTGATCACTGATTGGCTGGAGATAATTGAACTTTGAACCTGCGACACAAGACACTAGGCTAGCTACATTTAAATCAGCACAGCCAGCGAAGGATAGAATGCAACTTTTTTTTTTTTTTTTTGAAATAACACAACTGTTTTGAATGAGCGCACCTTATTTCTTAACAACCAAAATGGCTGTTTCGTGGTTTGTTGAGGAATTACAGAATTTCCTCTTGTTGATAGCCAAGAAGTGGATCCAGTGAGAGCTTGATGGGGTGATGTGTATAATTTCGCCCACTCTAAAGTGGTACTAAACTGCAGCAGTGGTTTTGTGAGACTTTGTGAGGTGTTACTCACTTTTGGGTACAAATAAAATACAGTTAAGTAGGCACACACACACATTTCATATTATTTACAGGTTTTAAACACTGATCTATAATATAATAAATTATTAACAAGCTGTAACCTAAAATAAAAACAAATTCCACAGTTAATAATTAAATGTGTGATAATAAAACACTAACTAAAAATAAATAAAAATAAAAGACTTCCAGTGACTAATGACACTGGAAGACAAAAGAACACAAAACACTGAAAAGGGTCAGAGCTCCATAAAGTGTACAATGAAAATGATTTATTAATTGTTATCATGTGAATACAAGGTAATTATGATAGTAAAACGATAGATGTGACACTACATTAAAAACTAAATCAACACAAACAGAATTTGAGAAAAGCACAGAAATACATGGTCACTAAGCAGGACTCACACACACACACTGATCTTAATGTCTATATGAGGATTTATTACACACATTTATTCAGACATGTTATTTCACTGTCAAAAGTTCAGATGCAGTATTAATGGCAGAGAAAAGAAGAGACTGTTGTGACGGCCCCGTCATTGAGCCTGTGAGATGTGATTGGCGGTTCTATTTGCGGCCATTTGCAGATTGAATACACCTGCTGCTGCACTCTGAGTGCTCCCTTAAAAGAGCGATAGTTGAGGCAAACGGGGGTGTGGGTTTGGACTTTGGGTGATATTTGGTTGGAGTTTGGTTATTTTTGGCACTTTTTACACTGCACCATCAGTACATTACAATGTTGCATTCAGGCACCTTGCGCGACACACTGACTCTGACGTACTCAGGAATATTATTATGTTTCGTTGTTTCTTTTCTTTTTCTTTTTAGTGAATTATGCTTAAATTGAATAAAGCCTTTTCCAACTCAGCCTTATGTTTCCGTGCGTCCCTCCCTTGTTGCTTCCCTTTGAGCCACGGGTTGTAACAAATTGGGGGCTCGTCCGGGATTAACTTAGTATAAGAAAATTCAACTTTGATTAATTGGTTTTGGGGATGCATGTGAATTAGTTTGAATCAGACCCAAGTTTGTTTAGTCGTTGTGTTAAATCACCAATTGGTAAGTACATCTGTGCAATATTGTCTTTTGAACGTGAGTTTCCCTGTTAGGATTAGCGGCATGTTTCTTTTGAGACGTGTCGTGTTTGTTTTTTTGTGTAGTGTTGTGGTGAACGTGGGTAGTAGTATTTATCTCGGGGGCACATCCGTGGTGTTGAAAGCGTCGCTGGTTGTACCGGTTGCGTTTTTCACCCAACGGGCTATAGTGCATAAATACCCCCCACAAGTAATCACATGAAGACTAGGGTTGAGGTAGTTAGAATATTGGATAGGTAGTTAAAGGGATCTCTTGTTATTTGATTGCACAGTGTAAATTTAAATTGTTTTTTTTGGTGAATTTTCATGGACGATTTTGATTCGTTTATTACTTCACCTTCTCATGGAATATTAGAAAGATGTTCTAAGGAACAATTGTTAAAAATAGCGGAATATTATAAAATAAGGATTAAGGATAAAAGATTTGGTAGAGAAAACGTGAAAATTATTTTGAGAACTGAGTTGATTGGAAAAGGCTTAATAAAGTCCAATATGGAGGAGTCAATAGCAGGTGCATCTAATTTACAAACGAATTTGTCTTTTGAACAGCAGAAAGAGCTACTACTTTTGCAGATGGAGCATGAAAAGTTAAAGCAGCGCTCTGAGGGTAATAAGTTGGAACTGGAAAAAGCAAGACTTGAGGTGGAAACCCTCAAACTGAAACTGGTGAAGGAGGGTAGGCTGTCTAACTCTGGTGAGGAACAAGGTATGTCTTTTTCGCTTACTTCAAACTTAAAATTAGTTCCGAAGTTTAACGAAGAAGACCCTGACACTTTTTTTAACTTGTTCGAACGTATGACAGAAATGATGAACTGGTCAAATGATGATTGCATAGCTTTCCTTCAGTGTATTTTAACAGGGAAAGCACAAGTAGTTTTCTCTTCAATGTCGATTGATGATTGTAGAGATTATAATAAAGTCAAATCTGTAATCTTAAAAGCTTATGAGTACGTACCAGAAGCTTACAGACAGCGTTTTAGTTTGCAGAGAAAAGATGACACCCAAACACATTTAGAATTTGTCAGAGATTTGAGGAGAAACTTTAATCGTTGGTGCACAGCATTTGACATTAAGACTTTTGAAGATCTAAGCTCACTGTTACTGGTTTATCATGCAGCTCCAAGCATTATGAGTAAAATTTCTCATCAATCTATTCTGATTCATCAACAATATTTGTCAGTTTCACTAAAGATCCACCTCCAAATCCAAACCCAGGATAGAGCGGCTGAGTGAATGTGGTCTGGACTGTGTGGATGAGGCTCATTTTTTTCGAGACGCTGTAGAAGGACAGAGTTCCTGCACTGTGATCCACATACACTCCTATTGAATGGCTGATGGACTTTACAGGGAGAGTAAACTGTACCTTGTTGTGCCAGAATGAGTATTTAGAGGGAAAGCAAATCAAACTCCAGGACTGATCATTAGATCCAAACAAACACTCAACACCTCCCTTCCTGCTGATGCTCTTATATGACACTGATATTCGGACACCATTATTTCCACTCCACTCCAGCTCCCAGTAACAGCGTCCACGCACACTCTCTTTACACAACACCTGACGATACACATCAAATCTGTCTGGATGACCAGGATACGACTGCTCTGTGTAAGTGTGAGCAATCACTCTGTTGCTCTCAGACAGACGTAGGCATTTATTCACTGTGTTCAGATCCGGAGTGAGCTGATGGGAATCTGATGGAAATAAAACACATCAGAATCAGAAATTATAAATCTGTTTAGATTTTTTCATGTAGCGGAACTCTTCATGTTCATTGTATCATTAGTGTTTCATTACAGATGACCAGATATCCTTTGCAAATCATCATTTACATCATCAAATATGAAACTCATCATTCATCTTCTACAGGAAGAACATGAACACACTTTTTTCATAGTATTTCTGTTTTTTGTTTGTTTGTTTGTATGTTTGTTTTACTGACTTACATTTTAGGAAGTCATTCCTGGTCCTGGGAACAACATTGGTGGTTGTGACTGTGGAAATCAACAGACATGAACAGTGTGATTCTCATGATCCTGCATCCAGTGCTAAGACATTTTGGTAACACTTTAGAATACAGTTCCATCATTAATGAATAAATACACAGGAACAAATGATTAATGCACTATTAACATTCTAGTAACTACTATTAACTAACAAGAAACTCTGATTAATGAATCAGTAAGTCATACCTCCAGAGGTGTCAGAGCACACTGTAGGTCCTCCAAAGGAGGTGGCGTCTATTTATGAACTCACTGCCATGTCTGCCCAAGAATCTACGCCTATACCTCCTGAGGTGTCAGCTCACGCTGTAGAACCTCCTAAGGAGGTGGCATCCACTTATGAACTCACTGCCACGTCTGCCCAAGAATCTGCG
>JAHKKF010490757.1:0-13283 GCA_019740295.1 Labeo calbasu | reverse complement strand
GTCTTATCTAGCAAAACGATCAGTTATTTTCATAAAAATAATACAATTTATTTACTTTTTAATGGCAAACGCTCGTCTTGTCTTATTCTGCCTGAACTGTTTTTTTCCGGTTCATGACAGTTAGGGTATGTCGAAAAACTCCCATCTCATGTTCTCCCTCAACTTCAAAATAGTCTTATATCCCTGTTTTACCTTTTTTGTTAAGGGTGTTTGATTTTCTTTGCATGTTCACTTTGCATAGACTGGGCTGGTACTTCTGCAGTGATGTAGGATGATTTTGAAATGATTTTTGAAGTTGAGGGAGAAAATACAATTGGAGTTTTTCAACGTACCCTAACTGTCCTGAGGCAGAATACACAGAGTTCAGGGAGAGCAAGGCAAGACGAGCGTTTGAGATTAAAAAGTATTTAAATTGTTTTTTTTTTTTTTATGAAAATAACCGATCGTTTCACTAGATAAGACCCTTTTTCCTCGGCTGGGATCATTTACAACCGCATTTGGGATCGTTTGAAGCTGCAATTAAATTGCATTTTGGAAGTTCAAAATCGGAGCACCATATCAGTCCATTATATGGAGAAAAATCCTGAAATGTTTAACCCAAAAAAACATTTCTTTACAGTCAATTAATGACAGAATTTTCATTTTTGGGTAAACTAACCTTTTAAACCTACCAAGACTTAGTAGTGTCAGTCTTATTGTTTCCACTGAGTTTTACTTTCTGCCTCGGCTAGTTTGAATGACTTGCAGAAAAATAGCTTGCGTGGACCGAGACCGTATAACAGTGATGGAAAGTCGTGACCTTGGGACTTCAGTTGTGTTTATCAACCGGATTTATAGATGTGTTCGAAAATAATGGCACAAAGAAAATCAGCAGTTTGCACCTCAGGCAAGCTCAAACCCAGAAGCCTCTCCGCAACATTGCTCTTGCGTGAGGGATACACCGGTGACCTCTGACCTCGCTCTTCATTCCCATGCAGATATCTGTAGGGCATACTGATTAAACAGCTACGACTCCCAACTGCAAAAATACTGTTGGGGGGATAAACACTCTTTTCTCCTGGAGCAGACAGATCTGGCTTTGGCCCAAGCTCACACAGCTCTTCAGCTGCATAAAATCAGCACAGCTGTGATAGCTTTGGCCGTGGATGACCTATCGTGCACGATGGGGCTCCTCCAGGGCCTGGGTCGTGGGAGCAGAATGAGGCTGCTGTTCAAACCATAATTTACAGTCAGCTTAAATCATATGCATATTCTCTCCAGAATTATATTTATTACATATTCAGTTTATTTGAAGGTGAAATGTGTAATTTTTAGTGCCACTAAACAGCAATGCAAAAATAATGACTCATTTCCTCCAAAGGGAATTATGAGGCCAGAGACTCATCAAACTCTGTTCAGGATGAATTGAGCTATTTCAGAACCGTTTTACTTTCATTCTTCGCAGGCCTCGGGAGTATCTGTCTATCTGTCACGGGAGAACGGCATCTTTATTATCTGTCTCTGGCAGAGACCTTTAGTTGGAAATGCCACTCAGGCATGAGGAGATCTGAGGTGTTTAACTCTGATGTTGAGAGAGCTTTGCTCTAAAGCTGATAGTCTCTGTGCAGGCTGATGAGACGCAAAACACTAAGGATTTGTTAGGCTTTGCAGCTAAGGACTATGAATACGCAGGTATAAAGTATATTCTCAATCTTTTCTGTCTTATATGTAATCCCTTAGAAGAGCAAGCATTGTTATTAGTGGTGCTTGCTGAAGAAGTCAGTGTGTAAGGATATAAAACCATAAGCATTATACCTGAAATTAGCAGAGATCATGTGGCTTATTGAGGAGAGGTGTTATATTCATTTTTACAGTAAAGAGACTTATGCTTTTGGATGAAAAAGGTAGTAGAAAAATCCCATAGACTTCTTTTCCAGTAAATGTGTCTAAAAATCCAACAATATGAATGTTAGATCAACCAGATGAATGTACAGTTAAAGTCAAAAGTTTACATACTCCTTAATTATTTTACCAAAATAAAAGGGATCATACAAAATGCATGTTGTTTTTTATTTAGTACTGACCTGAATAAGATATTTCACATAAAAGACATTTACATACAGTCCACAAGAGAAATTGAATTTATAAAAATGTTCATACACTTGACTCCTAATACTGTGTTGTTACCTGAATGATCCACAGCTGCGTTTTTTGTTTTCTGATAGTTGTTCATGAGTCCCTTGTTTGTCCTAAACAGTTAAATTGTCCAATGTTCTTCAGAAAAATCCTTCAGGTCCCACAAATTCTTTGGTTTTCAGGATTTTTGTGCATTTGAACACTTTCCAACAATGACTATGATTTTGAGACAACTGAGGGACTCGTATGCAATTATTACAGAAGGAAAAACGATGCATTAAGAGCCAGGGGGTGTAAACGTTTGAACAGAATGAAGATGTGTACATTTTTTCTTATTTTGCTTAAATATCTTTTTTTTTTTTTTTTATTTAGTACTGACCTTCAGAAGCTACAGAAGATACTTGCATGTTCCCCAGAAGACAAAATGAGGGGCATCAGTGAGCTTTTGAGCCTTCTGTAATAGTTGCATACGAGTCCCTCAGTTGTCCTCAGTGTGAAAAGATGCATCTCAAAATCATACAGTCAAAGGGTTCAAATATACAAAAATGCTGAAAAACCAAAGAATTTGTGGGACCTGAAGGATTTTTCTGAAGAACATCAGGCAGTTTAACTGTTCAGGACAAACAAGGGACTCATGAACAACTATCACTAAACCAAAAAAAATCAAAACAGCTGTGGATCATTTAGGTAACAACACAGTGTTAAGAATCAAGTGTATGTAAACTTTTGAATGAGTTGTTATTATAAATTAAACTATTATTTTCTCTTGTGGACTATATGTAAATGCCTTTTATGTGGAATATCTTATTCAGATCAGTTCTACATAAAAAGAATAACATGCATTTTGTATTATTTGGTAAAATAATTAACATTTTGCAGATTCTGTGGGTGTATGAAAACTTTTGACTTTAATTGTATTTTATTTTACTTCACTGGAATATTTTTTAAACGAGTAGAACATTTTTTTGCATGGAAATTAAAATTTAAGTTTTTTTTTTTACCTTGTTGCACTCACATTTTGTTTAATTAAAATTAACATTAAAATTCCCCACCCTGAGGAAAGTAAAATCAACAATCAGGCGATACAGAAGCGTATTTATCCGGAATGCAGATGCTTTGAACCTGTTAAAGCTCTGCTGAAATGTCATGCTGTGTGGCATTAGTGAATAAATCTCCCCTATCCACCAGCCGACAATTTTCATCCCATGTTTTGTGTTTTCCATGGCATGTAATCTGCAAAGAGAAATATCATCTTGCTGACTAAATATGCTGTAGTTGCTTGTGAAGGTTAGCAGAGCGCTCTTGTACCTGCTTTTCTACTTTATCATAATTTTACCAGGCTCTCCGTTTTGCCTTGGGATCCTTGAGAAGTCTGTGAGGATGAACTTGTTCTTTGTCTTAAATTCATCTTGGGAAACAGAAGGGATGGAAGGGTTTATGGTTTTACTGAAACTCATTTCAGCATAATTTAAACCATTCGGTGTGTTCTGCCAGCCTTGGAAATGTTTCAGATGATCAGTGCCAGGTTTGACTTTGCTTTGGCTCTTGGAAATCAGACAATACGACTGCTTTGAATCAAATCTGGGTACTGCCATCGGGCTTAAGTGAGAAATGGGTTGATGGAGAAATAGACAGCCTTCTATTCTGTTATTAAGGTGCTATCGGTAAATCTGCGTTTGGTGCCGAGACTCATTTTAATATTCATAGTTCTGCAGCAGAGCCCTGACGGCCTCAGTGTGAAATAAAGTAAGATGTCTGGCTACGTGGGAATATCTGGCAAAGTGACGTACTGTGAAACTGAGTTCACAGCGTGGAAAATGTCCAATCAGTGGCATAATGACCTATCAAAATCATAATTGCAGCAATACAAAGCTCTTGACCTTAAACCCAGACATTTATCGGCTTTTATAGCAGGGGAGGAGTTAAGCGTGGATCCGTGCTGCCTCTAATTGAGCCTTTGATATGCCTGTCTTAAAATGTTACTGACCAGTCCTTCCTTGGCAACTGTTGCCTTACTATCAGACCATCTTTTACTGTTTTTCTAATGTAAGAAACATTAGGGACAGTTTTGCCAAACTGTAACATTAGCCTTCCCTAAGCCCCGCCTTTAAAATGTTACTGACCAGTCCTTCCTTAAAGGGATAGTTCACCCAAAAATGAAAATTACCCCATGATTTTCTCACCCTCAAGCCATCCTAGATGTATATGACTACTTCTTTCAGACAAATACAATTGGAGTTGTATAGAAAAAGTCTTGGCTCTTCCAAGCTTTATAATGGAAGTAAATGGGTGTTGAGATTAGGCGTCGACCGATATGTGTTTTTCAGGGCCGATGTCGATACTGTTTATTACAAATAAAGTAGACCGTTAACCGATACATGTCTGGTGTAATAATGAAAATTAATGTCAAAATTAAGAATAACAAAAAAAAATTAAATGCTTTTAAATTGTTATCAGCAAATCGGTTTTGAAAATCACTGAAACTGATAACCATAAAAATGCTTAATATCAGTGCCAATAATTGGCGAGGCCGATAATCGGTGAACCCCTAATAATGAACCCCCTTTTTTTAAATATAATGTTGGCTGTATATTTTCATATATAAATATAATATAAAGAATATTTTTATTTAATATTTTTTTAATGCTTTTATACTTTTCAAGAAAATATTAAGATATTATAAGATAATATTAATATATATGTCTATATATTATTGTTTTTTAATTATATTCATTTTTTATTATAATAAAATAAGAATTTTTTATTATTATTTTATTATTTTTCTTTTATTACTTTCTTTTTTCAGACGAATACAATCAGAGTTATATTAGACAAAGTCCTGACTCTTCCAAGCTTTATAATAACAGTGAATGGGTGTTGAGATTAGAGGCTGACCGATATATGTTTTTCAGGGCCAATGGCGATACCTATTATTACAGATCAAGTAGGCCGATAACCGATATTTAAAACCGATATATATCTGTGGTCTAAAAATGAACATGAATGTTAAAATGAAAAATAACTTTACATGCTTTTAAATTGTTATGGGCATCAGTTTTGAAAATGACGACGCTTATAACTATAAAAATGCCAATAATCGGTCGACTCCTAGTTGAGATTTTGAAGTCCAATAAAGTGCACCTATCCATCATAAAAAGTGCTCCACATGGTTTTGGAGGATTAATAAAGGCCTTCTGAAGTGAATAAAAGCTTTTGTGTAAGAAAAATATCCATATTTAAAACTTTATAAACTGTAATCTCTAGTTTGCATTTTTCATGACGGATGGATGCACTTTATTGGACTTCAAAATCTCAACACCCATTCACTGCCATTATAAAGCTTGAAAGAGCCAGCACATTTTTTAAATGTAACTCTGATTGTATTCGTCTGAAAGAATAAAGTCATATACACCTAGGATGGCTTGAGGATGATTAAATCATGGTTACATTTTAATATTTGGGTGAACTGTCCCTTTAAATATTACTAAATGGGCGGAGCTTAACAAAGGGTCAGTTGTGCACTTCTGGAATTCTATTATATATTATGTCATATCCTGTCATGTGAATGAATCAGATCAGCCTTGGCATTGATTCGCTCCCCTGTTAGCCATTCTGGAGGTCTGGACCTATCTGAAAGACTCCAGATGGACCTGGCAAACGGCGTGTCAACACTTTGGCCTTCAACCTCTCGTTGCCTTCGCACCAGAGCACCAGCCAGTGAGACAATTAGTGACCTGGACAGAACAGACACAACAGAGTCAACTGTTTCTGTCTGCCCAGCTGCTCAACAGACAACAGCGGCTGTATTTAGAGTTTCCCCACCCTGGCCAATTCCACACCAGCCTCTCTGGTCTTAATTAGTGATGACGGGCAGTAAATGGTGTGTTGTTATGGCCATTAAACTTTTCACCCACTGTTAGCATCATTGGCTACGCCGCCCATGAGCCACCACTGCTTCTGTCTCCACAGTTACAGAGGAACAGGGCTCTTCCTCCCAGACTGGACAGATTCTCTGGAACTTCTGCCAAGAGCTCATCGCACTCCAGCAGTGCCAGGACTGTACATGAGCTCTGAGCAGGAACTGAGTGACTGTAGACATGGAGCCAAAGTCCCTTTAAGGCAAGTCAGTCCACTTGGGTGGCTATTTGGCATTTTTTAAGATATCTGAGAGCTTTCTGACCCTGCATAGACAGCAGTGCAACTGACACATTCAAGGCCCAGAAAGGTAGTAAAGACATTGCGTTGTGGTACTGTCGTGAACGTTGATGTTGAAGACTGATGCGGAAGAGAAGAAATTGTTTAATAAAGTTGTTATTTTTGTTTTCTTTGCGCACAAAATTCAATTAAAATTAAGGTTGAATCACTGATGTCACATGGACTATTTTAACGATTTCCTTACTACCTTTCTGGGCCTTGAACGTGGTAAATTCATTGCTGTCTATGCATGGTCAGAAAGCTCTCGGATTTCATCAAAAATATCTTAATTTGGGTTCTGAAGATGAACGAAGATCTTACGGGTTTGGAACAATGTAAGGGTGAGAAATTAATGACAGAATTATCATTTTTGGATGAACTGATAAAAGCATCAATAAAATGCATGATTTTGATTTTTATAGTTGATTTATATAGTTTTCCCCACGTGTGACGTTTCAGAGGCTGATAGCTTTTACATTTGTAATAATTTTCACTGACTAATTGTGTCAGAAAAGAGTTATTAAATGCATTTATATGTAGGGGTGTGACAAAAATTGATATCTTGATTTTGTTGATAACAATAATTATAATATTTTGCCGAGCATGTTATTGTGCTGGTATTTTGACAAGTTTAGGACTGCCGTAGGCAGCTGACTCCCAAAGCTTTTGATATTCTTCATATTCCTTGCAGTAATTTGTTTGCAGGAGTAACAGAAATGAACTTTTCCAATAAGTTTAAATTGATTTGTACCTTTTATGGGTATTTATACCTTTTATTGCCATTTTATTCTAACCTAATTAAATGTATGCTATATCTTTTGTGTCAAATTCTTAAATGTAATTAATAAATAAAAAAAATAAGACAATACAGGACTGTTACCAATCAAATAAAATCAGTATCAACACAATTTGAGTTTGCAATGCAAAGGTGGCACAGAATGTGCATGTGAAGTGGCATTTAGACTAATGTTTAATAGTGATATTTCAAATGATTTTGGGGAAGAAATGTGGACAATAAACCTAAAATCACCAGTGGGTTGCGGCAAATCACTGCATGAGTGAGTCATTCATTCAATCGATTCGTTCAAACAGCTGACTGATTCAGTACTGAAACACCATTGTGTGTTGCTCAGAGATGCAAAACAGTTCCGCTTTTCAACAAATAGAGCAAACACAAGTACTGTTGTGTCTAAAATGTAAGTCAATTAATAATTTCTTCTTGTTTATTGGGCTGTTTTATAAAATCAATATCACATTTGCAATTGTACAGATAGTTGGAGACAAAACTGTAGCTCTTTGTGTAATATTAACTATATCAGATGACATAAATATAAAAGACATAAGAGTCATATGGGGGCATATTTGCCAACTTATCTTGGATTTTGAAGGAATTCTCAATTTTTTTAAATAGACTTAATCACGCAGTGAAAGTGTGAACTCTAAATGTGCAAGCACAGTAGTCTAACCTCCGTCTCATAATGTATACAGTTATGTTTTTGTTTGTTTTTTTTGCAATATACTCGATAATGTCAAATCACATATCGTTTAAACCAGGGGTTTTTGAACTAGGGTATGGGGAGCCACAAGGAAGTGCTAAGGGGTCCTTGGGAATGTTTGGAGAAAAAGTAAAAAATAAAGAAATAAATAAATGTAGACATTACATTATATTATTATTGTAATTATAATTCTATGATATAATTTTAGAATTATAATAATTATAAAATAATTCATGTTTCTTTTATTCAATAAGAATTAAATAAATAATGCAAAATTGCTTAAAATAAATAAATACAAATTATATTAAAATGAATTATAAAATTTAGAGTTAAAAAGTTAAATAAATAAATAAATACTGTACTCTAAAATAATTAATATTTTAGACTTGCTTATAACTTAAAATTTTTCACAGTGTAAATTAGGTATTTATACAAGAAACTATATAAATGTCTTGTACATTTCAGAATAGGGGTCCCTTGCACAATGATCTAAAAGATTGAAAACCCCTGGTTTAAACAACAATTACATTATTAATATTTCATTTTAATACATTTATTTTAATGCATTTACAGTAATTTACTCCTGCATTTATTTCAGCATCATTACTTCAGTATTCAGTGTCACATGATTTTTCAGATACAATGATTTGCTGCTCAAGAAGCTTTTTTTTTTAATTATTATTATCAATGTTGAAAACAAGTTGTGCTATCCAAAAGTTGTGGAAATACATTTTATCCAGGATTTTTTAATGAATAGAAAGTTCAAGCGAACAGCGTTTACTTAATATAGAAATCTTTTGTAACATTACAAATGTCTTTTATCAGTGTCGCTCAGTCTAATCCATCTTTTCTGAATAAAAAAGTATTAGATTCTTTCAGAAAAAAAAATCCTACTGACCTTAAACTTTTGAATGTCAGCTCTTACTTTCGCATTCATTGCATGGAAACATACTTTTCTTGCGATTTTCTCTACTTGTTGTTGTAATCATCCGATGCCCTGGTTTACTCTCAAATGTGGAAAAATCATTAAAGCTGTATTTTATCTCCGCTAGTGCTTCAAATCTTCAACCTCAGATTACCTGCGGTCATTAATCCTGAATGAAAGCAAAGAAGATGAATTTTAATGAATTACATTGAGTACTTGGTTTAGCATGTAGACAGAAGCGTTTACTGTGATAACCATCAGCAAAGCTGGTTTTTGCTTGGTTTGTGGGGGCTGGGTGAGAGCGACCAGGGCGTACAGCAAGGTTATGGATCCATAGTCGTATGGAACCCTGTTTTGTTCTGTTCCACGTCACACGTGGCTATATATAACACAAAGTACAGTCAAACCCGGGTCGTATTTCAACGCTGTCTTAGTGAACCTGAATAGTTAGTTGTAGCATGCGGAATGTGCAATTAATCAAATCACTTAATCAAATAATCAAAATTCCCTGACGAAGTGCGTACGTGCGCTTGCGAACGTGAGCGATCGAGTACTGTTGTGTATCAGTGACCTTGATGTCGTCACCAGAGAGTGAAATGTGAGCGGGGTTCGGGATAAATGGGATTGTTAGGGCTGAGTGACAGTTCAGTGTCGGTTGAATCTTCAGCAATTATCAATCTAACGTCTCCACTGAAGTGTTACTGAACAAAATAGGAGTTGAATATTTAATGAATTTCTCTCTCTCTCCCTCTCTTCCCAACTATCTATCTTTTTCCATCTGCCCTCTGTCTGTTTAGTTTAGGAAGGCAATTAAAGTAAGCATATGACCTGTAACCTGAAGCTTTGACTGACCTTCATACCGCAGTAACATTTGTGAGATATTGTGTCCCGGATTGGCGCTTAGCATTCGCTCGGTAAACAAGCTGCACTTTATTGCAAAGCTGCCAGCGCATTGTGTACGCCCGTGGCAGCGTGGATAAGCGCTGCTTCGTGAAGAGACTCGAAGTTGCGAACACGATTTTCATTATGCCACAGATGGTCACTTCAAATCAGCCCAAGTTGCCCCTTTTTGTGGGTGCCAGCTCTGAAATCTCTTTCCATCCCACTGTTTTTCACCACAGCTGTTGCAGATTTCATCACTCGCTTCAATTTAATAAAGCACAAGGCAAATCGTTTTGAAAGTACCTTGTTCATACACCATGACACATGCTAATACTAGTATTTCAGGGTGTGAGAGGGAAACTGACAGGGTGAAGATGTCTATAATACCTGGAGAAAGTGATTGTTAGCATTCCCATTCATTAGGGTTGGTATTGATGCACATTTCTAGATTCAATTTGATTTTGATTCACAAGCTGTTTGATTTGATTTATTAATTTGATTCTGATTCACTTGGGTATATTTCCATTTTACATTTGATTCTGATTTGCAAGTTCTTGATTGAATTCAATACGATTTGGTTTATTGATTTGATTTTGATTTGATATCAGTTTGATTCTGAGTACATTTACAGATTGGATTTGATTCTGATTTGTAAGCTTTGGATTAAATTCATTTCGATTTGATTTGGTTTTGATGATTTGATTTTGATTTGATATTAGTTTGATTGTGATTCATTTGAGTACATTTACAGAATGGATTTGATTCTAATTCAAAAGCCATTGTTTTGATTCAGTATAATTGAATTTGGTGTGGTTTGATTTTGACTTTATTTGATTCAATATTTGTTTGATTCTGATTCATTTGGATACATTTCCAGATTCAGTTTGATTCTAATTTGCAAGCCCTGGATTTAATTCAGTGTTTTGATCAGTTTGATTCTGATTCGCAAGCTTCTGATTTAATTCAGTACAATTTGATTTGGTTTCATGATTTGATTTCGAGTTGACTTGTTTTGATATTAGTTTGATTCTGATTCATTTGAGTACGTTTACAGATTGGATTTGATTCTCATTTAGAAGCCATTGATTTGATTCAATATGATTTGATTAGGTTTGGTTTTCGACTTGATTTGATTCGATATTTGTTTGATCCTGATGCAGTTGGATACATTTCTAAATTAAATATGATTCTGATTTGCAAGCTCTTAAAATAATTCAGTGTAATTTGATTTGGTTTTGATGATTTCATTTTTTATTTGATTTGAGAATAATTTGATTCTGATTAATAATTTGATTCTTTGATTGTTTGGTTCTTATTCGTTTGAATACATTTCCAGATTCAGTTTGATTCTAATTTGCAAGCCCTTTATTCAGTTGAGTATTTTGATAAATTTGTCTCTGATTTGCAAGCTCTTGATTTAATTCAGTGCAATTTGATTTGGTTTTGATGATTTGATTTTGATTTGACTTGATTTGATATTAGTTTGATACTGATTCATGTGAATACATTTACAGATTGGATTTGATTCTGATTCACAAGCCATTGTTTTGATTCAGTACAATTTGATTTGATTTTAGTTTTGGCTTGATTTGATATTTGTTTGATTCATTTGGGTTCATTCAGATTCAGTTTGATTGTAATTTGCAAGCCCTGGATTTGATTCAACAATTTGATTCTGATTTGAAAAATTTGATTAAATTCAATGCTTTTTGATTTGGTTTTGAAGATTTTATTTTAATTTAACTTGATTTGATGCTAGTTTGATGCGGATAATTAATTTTAGTACATTTACAGATTTCATTTGATTCATTTTGATTTGATTCTGATTCAGAAGCCATTGTTTTGATTCAGTTTGATTTTATTTGATTTGGTTCAGTTTATTTTTTGACTTGATTTGATTCAATATTTATTTGATTCTGAATCATGTGGATACATTTACTGATTCAGTTTGATTCTAATGTGAATCAAAAGCCCCTGAAGTTTTGATACATTTAGTTTTGTTAATTTTGTTTGGATTCTGATTAAAACTTTTCTTATACAATAAAGAAATTCTCTTATCTAATGCTGTAAATTATACGGGAAAGCTTGAATCATTACAAAAAAAAGTGCTATTATAATTCAATTTAAAATTAATTATATTTAATAAATAAAATATTTAATATTACACAACCAAAAATTTAAAGTAGACTTCAGATTTTATTATGAGGTTGTTTAGAATTATTATAAAATCATAAATTCTTTAGTTGTAAACTCCCACGTGAGTATAGAAAATCTCTGAATGGGTCTACCTAACAAATATAGGTTTCTAGCTCTGTGTTTGTGAGTTTTTTTGTTTTTTTTTAATAGAATGATTGAGTAAGAAGGACCAACTCAAATGAGTAATTTGTTTTTTAATTAGACCACGGATTTTTACCCAGCCCTACTGTTCGTGACTGCTGCATGCAGCTTTTGTAAGTATGTGATTTGCAATCTAATATCTTTGCTTATGCAAAACAGAACTGATGTGTCAGTTTTAAGATGAAGTGGCATGTAAGGGTGCTGAATGGCTCTGGACTTTCCCTCTCTGATCCTCTCAGAGGCTCACACATATACAAACTACATAATCTCTCCAGCTCCCTTCCCACATGGATGTTTTCTGGATTAATCGAGGCAAAACCCATGTCAGCAAGTTAACAATTAAAAGTATTTCACTAGTTCTTATCTCATTTTCTAACAAATTCTTCTCTGTTGATCATTTACAGATGTACTTATAATTCTTTGTGCACATTTGCAGGTTTAGTATTTAGGGAATCGTTCTTATCCAACTTCTTTTTTGTTGTTTATAGTCTGTAAGTCTATAAACTGTTTAACGTGCAAAGCTGAGATCCCACTTCCTTTTCCAAACCAATGAACAGAGTGCCGTCCGAAAGCATTCCAGTCTCTTTATCGCCTACTTTATATATTCACATCACCTACTTAATGCATTAAACTATTTTAGTGCTTCATAAGAAATGTGTTTTACAAACAGAGTGAAAATGATGTCAGACAGATAGAGTGAATCTGATAAACTAAATTCTTTAATGATTGCAACACCCATTTTGTGTGTGTGTGTGTGTGTGTTTGTATAGTTTCTGCATGTGACTGGAGAGGATTAGGGCAGCCCTGTGATGTGCTGTATTACGACGCGTTGAGTTAATGCACCGTAAGCCAGACATTTATCTCTGGAGGTTTGAGTCTGACTGTGACTGCAAGTTGTCCTTGTGCAATTTAGAGTTACAAACCAATCCATTACAGACTTGACCACAAAAATGACTATTAATTATGATTACAGTAATTGATGGTGTTTGCTAAGGCTTACTTTGGCTAAGTGATTCAAACAAACCCCTGAACCTAATTATCAGGAGGATAGTTCACCAAAAATGAGTCTAAACAACCGTTTGAATTTCATTAGATGGACAAAAAATATTTTAAAAACATGTATTTTCTACTAAGGCTAGGTAAAAAAAAAAAGATTTTAATTTATTCTCATTTCTATGAAACATTATTGATTCTTAAATCCCAAGAATCGATTAGCCTGTTTTCAGTTAATGAATGGAACATTGTACCGTGCATCCCAATCGCCTTATAAATCACAGTAAGCTTTGTTCTTTGTTACTTTTAATATGAAACAGTCTCAGATATCAAATTATGTT
>JAHKKF010490755.1:0-40032 GCA_019740295.1 Labeo calbasu | reverse complement strand
ATCGTCATTTACAATTATTCTAATTCTTAGTTGTGCATGATGATATGATGAATGGATGGTTAATTTTAACAGCAGATTGATTCAGCTGATCTGCACATTGCTGCACACTTATATAACCTTAATCACTCGGCTTTTAAGCCAAATTCACGCTAAAAAGAGTAACGTTAACTGACATCTGGAGGTGACTCTCCGCAATCTCTGATGAAATCGGTTGGGTGTTTGAACGCCTACTGGATCCTTGGACTAAAATTTACAGGGGTTCACCCAGTTTAAGAAATTTCTGATCGTAAAAATCTAATTATTTTCCTTTTTAATGTATTGTTTTCGTTATAATGGACTGATTCAAATTAGCAATCAATAAGAATTATTATTTTAGTATTCGGCGTGCCTCCCTTGACATGCTCTCGCGTTTGAATTGGTAGCAAATGTGGTGCTGGCGCGGGCGCATCAGGCGCAATCATCAAACATATTTCAAAGGAAGCCGACGCCACCGTCCTTACCGTCTTTACTGGGTTTATTGAGCGAATATTTGCATTTATTCACATATGATTTGATTAGAAATGGTGGCCTGTCATGATTTTGGCTAATGGAGGACACTACTGAATGATGCGCATCAGAGGGGATTTAGAAGTGGGTATACGCAAAGCCGACTGATAAAGAAATGGGTATCCGCAGGTACTGTACACCACTGCATATTACCCTACTCAATAGCATTAACACAGGCGTAAACTCCCTTCAAACTTTATCTGGAATGTCACCTTTTCTGCCACAACTTTTTCGAACAGGCGAACAGACACACACACTCACAAACACACACAAAGTTTTTAAAATTTTGTAATAAAATAAAAATTTAAAACAGGTTCATATTTTAGAAAATGTAGTGAATATTTGCGTCATTATTGATTTATTTCATCCACCCGCAAATAATCAGAATGCATTTTTTTATTACCCGACCCACCCGACCCGCAGATTATCCGCAGCGCCCGTGGATATAACCGCCATCCGTGCATCACTAATATATATATAATGCAATTGTCCAGTTGATTTTTTTTTTTCTTTTTTATTCAAGATTTGATGGCAACATGTTTTATTATTTGCAGGCATTGTTGCAAAGCTCAGCCAGCCGCAAGGCACAGAAGAAGAAGAAAAAGAAGGTTTGTTGTGTCAGCATTCACTTTCCCAATTTCTAACGGTGCTTTATTGTAAATATGAAACCATATTTGCATACTTTCCTTTTTCCCAGGCATCCAAAAATGTGGAGAGCGCCACAGGACAGCCAGTGGAGGCTGAGAGCGAAGCTGCTGCATAGACTCCCACTGCCAACCAAGCTGACTGACAGAGCCTCTGCACAGCCCAAAGAACAGAACCGTTAAAGCTAATTATGACCTGCCCCACTGAGAGGCCTTCCGGCCAAGCCTTCTGTCTTTTCGAATACCTCCTCATTAGTTATATAAGACTGCTACAGGGTTTGTGCAGTTTACTTACGTTTGGTCGTTTTTGAACGCGGCTGTTCTCCGGAGCAGCTGGGAGTGTACGGATGAGCAGGTAGATCATGTCCAACCGTGTTTACAGGAGGCGAGTGCTGGGTTTCTTTTGACCCTCTCTGTCATTGTACAAGCCATCATGAACAATAAAAGTGTAACGGTGGCACTGCTTAGGCAGTATTGCTACAAAGTGCCATTCATGTCCATGCAGATGAGATCCCTGATTGATATCTGTTAAAGGTTTGAGTTTTTGTCAGTTGGGAAATGATCATAATTTGTACTGGTGACCTGTAATGAGTCTTTGGAGCGGTAACTGCCTCACTACAACGTATACATAGCAAAACAACTACAATGGAAGCACTGTTAATCAATTTGGTAAGCTTTGATTTCTGTTAGATGACATTCAGCATTCGTTTTCTAGTACTTCCCGAATTATGAAAATGCTTTTCCAGGGTCTGTTTCGATGTAGATCTTCCTCTCAGCTTATTGGTCTGACTTCTGAAACCATTGTTTATTGACTAAACTGACTGACCAAATTATCCTGCCATTTTTTTAAGCGTACATCTAATAAATTTAATTAGCCAATTTATGGATCAAAGTCTGCTTTGTTTGAATTTAAACTCTAAAAAAAATCCTGGGTTAAAAACAATCCCAGCAAACCCAGGTTAAATGTTTAATTAACAGTTAAATGTTTAACCCAACTTTTGCTTAGAAATGACTATATTTCCTCCTTAATGACCCCATTAGGTTGGAAATTGTTCATCAATAAGTTAACATTTATTAATAAGTTGAATAATATTTTAATTGCTTATTAATAACTGTTCACCTTTTGATTATTGCTGATGCCTCTAGTAATTATATGTCTGATTTTTAATTTACAGTCTATATTGGTTCATTTTACGCCAGCCACATAGTAATTTTTAAACAACAGTTGAGTTAAATAAAACTACCCAGCAATTTGTGTTAAACATTTAACCCAACCACTGAGTCAAAACAACCCAGTTGCTGGTTTTGTCCATATTTTATTTGTGAGATACAAAATGTCAAACACACTGGCATCTGCAAACCAATGACATACCTTTTAGAGATCATTTATGTAATCATTAACCATCTGGTCCCAAGGCACTTTAACTGGATAAACATTAAAAAAAAAAAAAAAAAAAAATTCTGCTCTACATAACTCTCCAGTTGATTTCTACATTTAAGATTCATTGGCAAAGTCTCAAGGCAGTTTAACTGCATCTTTGGAGTTATTTCCTGTCTACATCACACATGTGTCCTAGTAGAGTATCCACAAGTTTATTTCATATTAACTATGAACATAGTCTACTGAGTTTGACAACTAGAAAGTCTTGAAATACTTGTATTTAGTTATAAAAATTACTTTTTGTGAAATGTTTTGTTCAAAGACTGCTTCTGTAACATATAACTTTTTAAGAGTGGTCAAAGTGCTGTAGTACTTCTCAGGCCCACTGGACATCGACGTGGAAAAGCCTTGTTGCAGGTAAATGATTGTAGGTCATATAAATTGTATGTTATACAATTTACTAAACCCATTAAAAGAAGAAACGTCCCTTTTGCAGGACACTAAATTTTAATATTTTAAAGATCATTTTGTAAAAGTCCAAATAAGCTTTACAGATCTGTACTGGAAAGGTTTAAATAATAATAAAAAAAACATTTGTTCAATAAATTATAAACGACCACAGTCTTTAGGATTTTAGAGAGGGTTTACAGGCGGTATGCAATTAAGGTCGGTTATAAAAACTTAGTAAATTAAAGAGACCTTTTTACTGACTCTGACGACTGCAGACGTGACCAGAGCAATAAACGGCGCAGTCTGTATCGTAATACGCATAAGACAGTGCGACAGGAAGGACCTGATCGTCCTTGCAGTGGCAAACCACATGTAACCATGTGTCCTACCAGACATGCTCAGGAACTTTGAAGTCCCTTGGTGGAAGATTGGGAAAACCCCTCACAAAAAGAACAGGCTAATCTAGTTCAGTCCATGAGGAGGAGAAGCTGGTGCCACACAAGATATTCTTTGTTGAGAGACTCATTATTCCATTTTACTTCCTAAATGTATCCTACAGTTGCTAAACTTTTATGTTAAACCGAATATTTACACATATTAAGGAATCTGCTAAAATAAAAGCAGTTAAATATGAGGGGGATTTACACACACACACAGTTTTCTAATAATACCATAATTATTACAAGCGTCAGGAATAAACTGTTTAAGGAGCCGTATTTGTCCGTTGAATTTGACGTAATGGCAAAATTGAAAACTTTTTTTCTGTTATAAAATATGTGTCGTCCATGTCAAAATCAATAAAATTAGATGGTAAATCAAACCCGTAAGTTATGAAACATATTCAATGAAAGCATTTGGTTAATTATATTAATAATTATAAATGTATGCATAACTAATAATAGTTTATAATTAACAATAGTTCTATTTTACAAAATTGTTTTAAATTACATTTTAATTTAATTGTTTTTTTGTAGAGTGCATCCCATATACACTGCTTGTGCGTCACATAAATAACGTTACCTGCAAATATTTAGTCAAAAGTACACTGTGAACACATTATAAAAAATTGTATCACTGGTACATTTGATGAAAATGGAAAATTTTAACATTATTGACAGGTGTAGCACGCGTTTCTTTTTATAGTCGCTGAAAAATGACGCAACCGGGGCGTATAAAAGAGCCCGTCTCCCGCATGACGTTCTCTTGGAGTCGTTGCTATCGCTTGACGAGGTGAGGAAGTTGCATCCGCTGACATTGTGTTCACATCTCATACAATCCATAGTAATCCAAGACATTTACGCACCATCCATCAACAACTCTAACGTTATTTGTTTATTTACAGAACCATCTTCTCATCATGAGAGCGAAGGTAAGTACTTTTTTTTTTTAATTATGTTAAATTGTGTTTCTCGTTATCAGGCTAGTCTGTGTAGCATCTTGCTGGCTAATACACTACTTATTACCCTACAACCGTTTTAACTGTTTGTTAGTATTAAACTGAATATCTTTCCTCAAGTTTTTTTTTTTTTTTTTTTTTAACCATGTGGAATAAAGTCACTAACTACTGAGAACATTACTGTTGTATTTTGTAGTAATGTATACTCAGGCCTGCTTTGCTAGCTTGCTAACACACTGTCGCAGGGAATTTTGTTACCACGTTGAGTTTGCAGTCGCTGCATTCTACCCTTTTTTTTGACTTATTAACATTGTTAAAATATAAAACTGTGGCTTATACACGTGTTAAATCTTGTTTATCACTACTTTTTTGCTTAAATTATTCCGCCCGAACGGCCATGCTGCACTGTGAAAATATAGCCAATGGCGCCAGTTGCTAATGCGCATGTTTGGTTTTAGAAGCTGTAACGTTAATTTTGAACTGCTTAATCAATACTAGTTTATTAATGGTTGTGCTCTCTTGCAGTGGCGAAAGAAGCGTATGCGCAGGTAAGCTTGTAACCATTTGAGCTGGCTCTTATGTTCTTAATGTATCGGAATAGGCATGAAATGACCGATTCTTTTTTTTTTTTTTTTTTTTTTTTGTTAGGCTGAAGCGTAAAAGGAGAAAGATGAGGCAGAGGTCAAAGTAAACTGGACCCTGTTCGCTGAAGCTGAGTGTTCCTCCACTTCAATCTCCTTGGCAAGAGTCTGCTGGAAGCCCAATTGAAGCTCCACTCCTCCACCATCTAATGAGGCCTGCTTTCTTCTGAATGAGGATTTGGATTTCCATCACCTGGTTCTGCAGAAGCGTCCTGGTCTTGATGACCATGTTAACTGTTTTGGACATTCCTCAGACCTGTCAGTTCAGCGAGTTTTTGTTAATTCTTCAATAAATCTTTTTGGTTTAAAGAATCCTTTAGTGTGGTGTGTTCTCTTGTTTGAAATAACTGTTTAATTCCTTCTGTATGGTTTTGAAGGTCAAACTAAGGTATATGCAAGAGCAATAGTGTTTGCATGCACAATGCATCTAGAGAGCTTTCATCTTTGGCTTTGCTGCCATTGTATATTTAATTGTGCATGCTCTTTCACTTACTGTCAAATTCTAAGTCTTTAGAGATTGCGTAATGCTTAGACTTTAGAATGTTTTGTTTACCTGAATTAACTTTTAAAGCTGCCACTGCATTACTTAAAGGCTGTAATTTTATAGTATGCCATAACCTGAAACTTAGCCAAAATTGTAGTTCAGTGTCTGCTGCTAGGCCTGTGACAAAAACATGTGCCCAGTGAATATGGGAGGAGTGTCGTTAAAGGGGCTTATTCAAAAATGAAAACTGTCAGTAAGTACTACGTTAACCCTCATGTCGTTCCAAATCTGAAAGCCTTGCGTTAATCATTGGACCGCAAGGGGCCGAAATTTCTCGGACTTAATCAAAAATGACTTAATTTGTGTTCTAAAGATGAACGAAGGTTTTACAGGTTTGGATCGATTTGAGGGTAAACGACTATTTTTGGTTGCACCGTCTCTTTAAATTAACCCCCGAGGTGCTAACTTTGCATAGGCTGCTATGGACAGCAAGTTTTAACATGAAAATCGACATTTTAGAGTATTTTATGTACGTCTATAAGCAGCAGTGCGGTTAGTAATGTGACCGCAGGGTGGTAGCTATACTAGATACTGTACAGTTGTCTCAGTGTAAGTTCCTTTAACAAACCAGTGCACAAACAATGCAGATTTAACTTGCACAGAAACGTAACCTCGGCGGAGCTGGTTGCTAGGTGATGACTAGTTTGTGTTCTGTGTTTTGACTGCAATGCAGGTGTGTCAGCAGTCCGTAATTTAGTCAGAGTTTATGGACAAATGTTCGTTTGCATTAACTTACCCGTCATTAAACAATGCATTTTCTACATGTATTTTTCTGCTTAGCGTGTACGAAGGTACACCTCATTGGTTGTCACAAGACACTATGTAAACACCCATGCGACAGCTTAAATGTGTGCTGGGGGCTAAAAAAATGTTAATGTACACTATCTTAACTTTAAAAACCCTGTTTTCGCTTTCATCCATTTTTGTCGCGTCTAGCGTAAGATATAACGAGGTTTCAGTGACTGATAAATGAAGGGTGAGACCGCAAAATATACGTTATCCCATACACAGATATTTTAAGGGTCTCGGTGTGGTTTTTACAAGAATCTAGGAGGGCTGAAGCTTTCAAAACACGCCCCTACACGCCCATCTTATAAGCAAACTCGAAATCCACAACTTTCGGCTGCAAAGGAATTGACGCCTGTGCTGTTTTTTTGTAGAGTGAACGAATTATGAGTCATTTTTTGTTCTATTTAATATTTAATCGTATGTGTACAGCACCTGTTCGTTTTTAATTGTACTGAGTGGGTTTCTAGTGTCTAGCGTTGAACCGCTCGCAGAAGACAGGATTTGATGCAGAAAGAGCCGATGTCATCTGATGATGCAGGGCCGAGCGCGGGTGCCGCTCCGGAGGCTGCGAGCTCGGCCCTGCCTCAAGAGTCCGCTGGAAAACACGCCGTGTCAGTTCTCTTGTCTTTTGGAAAATGCGTCGGTGCCTTACTGCCGGTCTACCTGGCTGGATATTTCGGATTCAGTATCAGTTTAGTTTTGCTCGGTCTCTTGGTGTATATGGGATGGAAGCACAGTCGCGATGGAAAACTAGCGCGACTGCAAAGCGCGATGTATTTTTTGGAGAATGAGCAGGATGTCACCACTACACGGGTGTTCAGAAGTAAACGGGATTTACCGGCATGGGTAAGGGACTTTATACCATAATTGGCAATGATTCTGGTTGTTCAGCACCACAGTCATTCAACACATTAAATCTTCGAGCGGATAGACATGCAGGAGTCCTAGCGCTTTTCGCTGTTAATTTAGTCCACAATAAGTAAGTCTAACGTCATATTTAGATGCTATCGTGTCAATGACAGCTTATTTTCATGTTGTAACTATTTACTGATATGATTTTAAATATTTGTTTACATACTCTTACAATGCAACCTGTTAGTAGCTATTAAACAGTCCTGTTTATTCTTCATCCTGTGGATAGTCATTTTCATCATAATTACACTCTCAGTGTTCTTTATTTCATTTAAAATAACATCTGTTTATGTTACTAATACTTATTTTTTATAATTACTAGTGAGTAATCCAGTAGTGACCACTATCTTTATCTGTTTCAGTTTTTTATACTAGTAGCTACTTATTCCAAAACTGACTTGTATCCATTAAAGTAGTCACTAAAACATTAATTACATAATAGTATACGCATCCCATTAAGTAAATGTTCCATTTGTGATTTAACATTGAATTTTATGGAGACCTTTGGTTAAGATTTAAACTATTCACTTCTGACTGCTGACTAATATGGATTTAATACAAACAGTACGCAAAACTGCTACTAGTTACTAACCCAATAACAAGTTAATGTTCCATTTGTAACTGGTAACAAATTGCGTTTACCATTGACTTTTATGAAGAGATGTAGTTCAGATATCAACCTTTCACTTCTGACTGCTGACTAATATGCATTTAATACAGCTAGTACCCATAACTGCTACTAGTCACTGTACCATTAACAAGTAAATATTTCATTTGTAACTGGTAACCAATTGCATTTACCATTGAATTTTATGAAGATCTGTAGTTCAGATATCAACCTTTTACTTCTAACTGCTGACTAATATGAATTCATTACAAACTAGTACCTGTAACTGCTACTAGTCACTATCCTATTAACAAATAAATATTCCATTTGTAACTCATAACCATTTGTGTTTACCATTAAACTTTATGGAAATCTATGGTTCAGACATAAACCATTCATTTCTGACTGCTGACAATATACATTTATTACAAATAAGCGCTCATAACTGCTACTAGTCACTGTCCCGTTAACAAGTAAATATTTCATTTGTAACTGGTAACCAGTTGTATTTACCATTGAAGTTTATGAAGGTCTGTAGTTCAGATATCAACCGTTCACTTCTGACTGCTGACTAATATGCATTCATTACAAACTAGCGCTCATAACTGCTACTAGTCACTATCCTATTAACAAGTAAATATTCAATTTGTAACTGGTAACAAATTGCATTTACCATTCAATTTTATGGATACCTATGGTTTAGATATAAACCATTCACTTCTGATTGGTGACCAATATGCATTCACTGCAAACTAGTACAAATAACTGCTACTAGATATTAACAAGTAAATATTCTATTTGTGACTTCTAACAAATTGCATTTACCACTGTAGTTTCTAAGGATCTGTGGTTCAGATAAAAACTTTTTACATCTGACTACTGACTAGTATGCACTCCAAGAAAATATAAGTTTACTTAAGTGTGTTTATTACAAACTAGTACCCATAACTGCTACTAGTCACTATCGCAATAACAAGGAAATATTCCACTTGTGACTGCTAAAAAATTGCATTTACCATTTCCTAGGGTCTGTGGCTCAGATAACTACAACTAGTGTGCACTCCAGGAAGATTTAAGTTTACAGAAGCATATTTATTACAAACAAGACATTATCACAATAAAAGTTCAATATTTCATTTGCGAATCAGTTGCTTGCTCCATATAATTTTATGTAGACTGTAGTTCAGATATCAGCTATTCAATTCTGCATAGAATTTCAGTTTACTAGTGTTTTCCTAGCAGTAATTGAATAGAAACTGGTACTTTTTATTAGGCACTAGTAATGTGTATTCTAGTTCATAGCAGTAACATTTTTAATCTTACTAGTAAGATTTTAATTAAACTATTAAGTAATTTGTCTGACTATAAGTAAAAAAGCAGTCATAATTAGTGAGATGTCAAACTAGTGTTTGTTACTCTAGTTATCGTTGCAGTTATCTAGTCACTCCTGCAGTTATCTTTGTTATTGCATACAGAATGTTTTCATTTTGTGAACAGAGAACTCATAGTTTTGGTGCTATATTTATAACAATATTACGACATTATTACTCAGAATGCATGATCATGCCCATGAATTACAACATTATCATGGTAAGAGCTTCTTTTAGCCACATTTGCTGACCAAAGACTACAGTTTTCTCCCTTTCGTAAGCATTCTGCACCCTGACAGAGGTCTTATTTTCTATTCTTCTCTCCTCCCTCCTTTCATCCCCCTCCCTCATTAACTTCATTACATTCCAAAGTCAGTCCAGCCCTCGCTATATTTGGACATTGAAGTACCCAGTCTCATGGGACTGAGTCACCGGCAGCTAAATGGCAAAATGAACCATTTGCAGGAAGAATTTGGTGAGGGGGTGATGGGAAAACATTGAGAAGTTGAAAATTCTTTGGAAAGTATGACCTGTGGTCAGAGAAACAGTTGTGCCACTTTCCTCACATACCTCAGTAGCTTGAACATAGTGGCTTTAGCTGATGTGTTTTGTATAAACCTAACCACATCCTGTTACAAATTATGTGTTTAAACATTAAAGAGAACTGCTGCAGAAAAATATACCTTTGTCCAGTTACTTAGACTAAAATATATTAGCCTATTTGGAATCATTTATGTATGAGGGTAATGTTTAATTTAATTTTATATTTTATTAATTTTTTTAATTAAATTGCAGTGTTTTATTTATTTATTTATTTTAGTTAAACATCTACACTGAAATCAGAACTGACCTTTATTCAAGGTTTCTTTGCCATTGAATATTTGTTTTTAGTCATGCTCTCATATGATTCACTCTTTTAACTATTACGATCTACTATTGCCATATACATTTCGTTAAACATTTACGAGTATTCTTGTGCAAGAATGATGGTATTTTCAAGAATTGGCAAAACTGTATATTCCTGTCTGCACAGCTGATCTCTTCCCTGGAAAAAGCTGCTGTTTTGTTACCAACAGCTCCCGACCTTCACAATATTTACTTAGTGTACAAAAAAAGAGGTCATGCATACTGCATGTAAAACCAATGCGTTGACATCGGAAGTCAAAGTGTACTCTTTTGTTTTTCCACAGGTGAACTTTCCTGACGTGGAAAAGGTTGAATGGATGAACAAGGTATTAAATTCTGTATTCAAATACACAAACACACATGTGACCGTAGCTGCTTTTCTCATTGTTTCTGCTTTGTGTTCCTGAGGGCACGGCGTGTATGTTTTCAAACGCAGTCCCTAAAGATAAATAGTTGAATGGTTTGGCAGCGCTCCAGTCTTTGCATAATGTTTATTAAGTTAGTGGTGTTTCTGTTGTCATTGGTGTAACGCACCTTATTTAGAGTAAAGAAACCTACAGACTGCATTGCAAAATTTTGTAAAATGTGAGAAAATGACAAAATGTTTGCTTATTAGACAGACTTTAGAACGGCCACACAAACCGCACAGACTTATGAGAGCTTATCAGTAAGAAAACAGCCTTGTGAGAGTCTTAAGACTGCTTACCACATGATCTTCCAGATTATTTCTTCTTTTAGAGCACGAAGTTTTAATACTGGCTTTGAAATTTCATTAGTCTATTCACATATAAGAGCTTCTCAGAGTAGCAGGCCAGACATTTCCCAGATTGTTCTTGAGTCTGCCTGCACACCAGGCTTGTTGTTAAAATTCAGGCTTCAAAGGTTGGCCTTAAATAACCTTGTAGACAGTTTAGACAGTGGGAATAGGGAGGGTAAATTGTGCGATGTGCATCAAAGCTAGCTATAAACTGCTCTTAAACTTTACTAAACAGCTTGGATTTCAGTTGTTGCATCAATCTTAGTGCTGTCAAATCAAAATAAATATAAACAGAACGCACATATATTGTGTAAACACAAACTTTTATTTTTGATACGATTAATCACAATTCATCTCAATTAAGTGATTTGACAGCACTAATCAATCTGTGAAAAAATTAACCAGTATTTAAACAGGAATAAAAGTTTATTGAATGCAGCAGTCTGGTGAAGAAAAAAAAGTGCTTTCGTCCTAAAAAAAGGGTTTTCGTCCTAAGTGCGTGTGGCTTCCACCCGAGGTTTAACTGACAAATTAGACTCATTTTGTATGTAGTTATTTCAACACATAATGCTCTAATTTTTGTGTACTAGATATTGACATCTTCATGAGTTTCTACCAGTTCTTATTGTTTGTAACCATCCCTGCTCTCAGATATTGCAGCAGGCCTGGCCGTTTATTGGACAATACCTGGAGAAGCTGCTGGTGGAGACTATTGCCCCTTCGATTCGAGCCACCAGCGCTCATCTGCAAACTCTCAGCTTCACCAAAGTTGACTTGGGTGACAGGGTATACAAATCTATTTCTGATAAAAGACTGAGTTATTTACTATGGAAGCCCGTTTCCGCCACTGAATAATAAATAAAAAAAGGTAATTGCGACTTTTTATCTCACAATTCAACTTTTATTTTCTCACAGTTGCGAATTCTGAGAAATAAAGTTGCAATTCTGAGAAATTAATTCAGAATTGTAAAATATAAACTCGCAGTTCTGAGAACATATTAATCTTTTTCCCACTCAAAATTGGACTTTATTGGCAATTGCAAGTTATTCTGACTTTATTTCTCACAATTTGTGAGTTTATGTCATGCAATTCTGAGAAAAAAGTCAGAATTTTGAGTTTATCTCATAATTCTGACTTAACTCGCAATTGCAGGTTTATATCTCACAATTCTGAGAGAAAAAAGACGGAATTGTGAGTTATCTCAATTTAGACTTCAGTTCTAAGAACATATCAATATTTTTTCCTCTTAAAATTGGACTTTATAACTTGCAGTTGCAAGTTGTCTCTCAATTTTGACTTTATTTCTCACACTTTGTGAATTTATGTCGTGCAATTCTGAGAAAAAAAGTCAGAATTTTGAGTTTATCTTGCAATTCTGACTTTATAACTTTATAATACAAGTTTATATCACAATTCTGAGAAAAAAGACAGAGTTGTGAGTATATCTCGTAATTCTGACTTAACTCGCAATTGCAAGTTTATATTTCACAATTCTGAGAAAAAAAGTCTGAATTGTAAGATGAAATAAAGTTGTGATTCTGAGAAATAAAGTCGGAATTGTGAGTTATCTCAATTCTGACTTTATAACTTGCAACTGTGAGTTTATATCACAATTCCAAGAAAAAAAAGTCAGAATTGCAAGTTATCTCTCTATTCTGACTTTATCTCTCGCAGATTGTGAGTTTATGTCATGCAATTCTGAGAAATAAATTCAGGATTGTGAGATGAAATAAAGTTGTGATTCTAAAAAACAAAGTCACAGTTCTGCAAAATAACGTCAGAATTGTGCGATATAAACATATCAATCTTTTTTCCCCTCAAAATTGGACTTTATACCTTGCAATTGCAAGTTTATATCTCTCAATTCTGACTTTATTTCTTGCAATTGTGAGTTTATATCACAATTCCAAGAAAAAAAGTCAAAATTGCGAGTTCTCTCTCCATTCTGACTTTATCTCTTGCAAATTGTGAGTTCATGTCATGCAATTCTGAGAAACAAATTCAGGACTGTGAGATGAAATAAAGTTGTGATTCTGAAAAATAAAGTCAGAATTGTGAGATCAGTCTTTTTTCCCTTCAGAATTGGACTTTATAACTTGCAATTGCAAGTTTATATCTCTCAATTCTCAGTTCTCTCAATTGACTTTATTTCTCGCAATTGTGAGTTTATATCATGCAATTCTGACTTTATAACTTGCAGTTGTGAGTTTATATCACAATTCTGAAAAAAAGTCAGAATTGCGAGTTATCTCTCCTCTCAATTCTGACTTTATTTCTCGCAATTGTGAGTTTATTTCGCAATTCTGACTTTATAACTCGCAATTGCGAGTATCACAGTATATGAGAAAAAAGTCGAAATTGCGAATTTTCTCTCAATTTTGACTTTATTTCTTGCAAGTGTGAGTTTATATCATGCAATTCTGAGAAAAAAGAGTCAGAATCTTGAGTCGCAATAGTCTTTTTTTATTTTTCATTCAGTGGCAGAAACATGATTCCATAATTTGCATATGTTGCAACATACCAGAGCTGTTTTTTTTTTTACATTTAGCCCACTAACTAAGAAGTTTGAAAAAGCCATTGAACTTTAATTTTTTAACAGGCTATGAAGGTAGTTGGGGTGAAGGCCTACACTGAGCAAGATAAGCGTCAGGTGATACTGGATCTTTATATCAGGTAGTATTATTTGTATAGTATTTTTACTATATTTACAACAAAAACAGACTTTTTGTACTAGATTATATTAGAGTTTTATTCATATTCGTATTTTGAGAACACCTGACTTATAGCCATTCATAAAACTTTTTGGTTATGTTGCAGTTATGCTGGAGATGTGGAGATTAACGTTGAGGTGAAGAAGTACTTCTGTAAAGCTGGAGTGAAAGGCATTCAGGTAAGGAGGAGGACAACGTGACACATTGAAGATAACAGATTAAAGACTGACTGAAACCAGTATCTCTTCTTCTCTAGCTGCATGGAAAATTGAGGGTGATCTTGGAACCTCTAATTGGAGATGTTCCTCTTGTTGGAGCCATCACCATGTTCTTCATTCGCAGACCTGTAAGTCCACCATTTTCCATCTTAATTACTATATCACATCGTAATGCCCCCCTCTATTATTACACAGTCTTTGTTTCTAATTCTGTCCCCCATAGAAACTCGACATCAACTGGACCGGCTTGACCAATTTGTTAGACATACCTGGTTTGAAGTGAGTGCATTTGTTTTGTATCACCGTTTTATGGTTTTATGATTCAGATATACCACAACTGCACTAGTGCTATTAATACTATAACTCTCTTTTCATATGCTTCATTCATTAATAATCAGTAGAGCACTGGTCTGATTATTCAAAGTCTGCTGAGCTTCCCTCTATTCAAATAAAGCAGGGAAACATGCAGTCATTCATATTTATCATAGCTTAACTCATTATAATCACTCAGAAGCCATCCTTTAAAATAGTTTAAATGTATTTTGTTTGTGCCTCTGTGTCCCATTTTCTCTGTACGAACCCCTTGCATTCATTTTCAGTGCCATGTCGGACACTATGATAATGGATGCAATCGCCTCTTTCCTGGTTCTCCCAAATCGTCTCACTGTGCCTTTGGTGGCCAATCTGCACGTAGCACAGCTGCGTTCCCCTCTGCCACGGGTAACACTTCACTGTGCTTTAATGGAGCATTTAACTATGTTAACCTACTTATGTTAACTATTCAAGATCCATCAATTGTACTTTAATACTCCATAGTTTCATCATGCATGCTTGTCCAGTGTATCTGCTTCGTAATGTTGAACTGCAAGGGCGTGTTCTCATTTACATAATTGCATATGCTAATTAAAGGAATAGCTCAGCCAAAAATGAAAATTGCTGAAAATCGACTCATCCTCAGGCTATGTAAAATGTAATTGAGTTTGTTTCATCTTGGGAACAGATTTAGAAATTTAGTATTACATTACTTCACCAATCGATCAACTGCAGTGAATGGGTGCCGTCAGAATTAGAGTCTAAACAACTGATAAAAACATCACAATAATCCTGAATTCATTCACATGACTCCAGTCCATCAATTTACATCTTGTGAAGCAAAAAGCTCCATAATTAAGATGGTTTTCAGCTTAAATACATACATAATGTTATTTTCTTGCCACAGTTTAAAGTTAAAATGTTTCTTACAAAGATTCATTGATGGACTGGAGTCATGTTGATTACTTGTGGATTATTGTAATGTTTTTATCAGCTGTTTGGACGCTCATTCTGACGGCACCCATTCACTGCAGAGCATCCATTGGAGAGCAAGTGATGTAATGCTAGATTTCTCAGGATCTTTTTCGAGTTTTAATGGCCTGAGGGTGAGTAAATCTTCAGCTTATTTTATTTTTGGGCAAACTATTTCTTTAAGGCACGCCTCTTGCACTCTGTTTACCCTTGTTCTGTTTACCTACAGGGTATAGTGCGTATCCACTTGCTGGAGGCAGAAGACCTTGCTGCCAAGGATAACTACATGAAAGGTGTGATATCTGGCAAGTCTGACCCGTATGCAGTGTTGCGGGTGGGAACGCAGACCTTCACCTCCCACCACGTGGACAACAACCTTAATCCTCAGTGGAGGGAGATGTATGAGGTTAGAGAAAGAGATGTGTATGCGTAGCATGTGATCATTGTGGTTGCTGAAAAAAGTGTCACATTTCTGAGGAAGGGGAAGCTGTGGGTTTTTGAGCTTCTAACATGTGTTTAGGTGTTTACTGTGTTGTGACTTGTTGACAACAGCAAAAGAACAGTGTGTGATAGTGCAGTATATGACTATCATGTGTTAAGATCAGATGAGCATAGAGCAAAAGCACAAGCTCAGAGAAACATCTGATAATTGCAAGATTTTTGCTGTAAGTCAGCAATTGCTTAATATCATTTGTTACTTTTTTTTTTTTTTATATATCTATGCATGTGTGCATTTGTGTGTGACTCTGTGTGTGTGCGTGATTATTAGGTGATTGTTCATGAAGTACCTGGTCAGGAGCTGGAGCTGGAGGTGTTTGATAAAGATCCTGACCAGGATGACTTTCTTGGAAGGTATAATTTCATTAATAACTTATAATTAATAATTATGTTTATATATGAAAAGTTTGGGATCGGTAACATTTTATTTTTTTTTTTTATGCGATTATTTGATTAAATATACAGAAAAACAGTAATATTATTGCAATTTAAAATAGTGGCTTTAAATTTAAATATACACTGCCCTCTAAAAGTTTGGAAACACCCCTGGCAAAGTGTGGTTTTGGACGATATCAGTATAAATCTTTTTTTTTGGTGCAAATACATTAAAGTAACTTGACATTATCTTTGAAGACCAGCAATAATAATTTTTTTTCATTTTGATTACATAAAAATGTCAATATATACATGTCAAAGTCAGACATGCCCCTTTGCCAGCTGTGATGCCTGGTTACTGGTTTAAACTTGGCCCAGGTTTTTAAAAGATTTTTGGGTCAGCACACCTTAATAGCTTCAACAATCAATTGCCAATTTAGTTTAGAATACAATGAATTTAGGCCCAGATTATGCAGAGCTGTAATAGCTGCTAATGGTGGATATTTTGATAAATCGAAAATGTAAGTTTTTTCTGTGTATAAACTGTTTATGTAATAAAAGTTTGTGTTGTCCCTTGTCAGTCCAAAATTATCACAAATTAAAAAGGATTCATGCCAATATTGTCCAAAACCCCACTTTTCTAGGGCGTTTCCAAAGTTTTGGAGGGCAGTGTACTTTAAAATATAATTTATTTCTGTGATACAAAAGCTGAATTTTCAGCATCATTACTCCAGTCTTCAGTGTCACATGATTCTTCAGAAATCATTCTAATATGCTGATTTGTTATCAACGGAAACAGTTGTGCTGCTTAATATTTTTTTGGAACCTGTGATACTTTTTGCAGGATTCTTTGATGAATAAAAAGTTAAAAAGAACAACATTTATTCAAAATAGAAATATTTTCTAACGATATAAGTTGCTGAATAAAAGTGTTAATTTCTTTCAAAGAAGAAAAGAAAGACAAAATGTACTGACCCCAGACTTTGATAGGTGGTGTGTATTGTTACAAAAGATTTCCAACATTGATAATAAATCAGCATATTAGAATGATTTCTAAAGCATCATGTGACACTAAAGACTGTTTCCAGAGTAATGATCCTGAAAATTCAGCTTGCATCACAGAAATAAATTATATTTTTAAGTATATTAAAATAAAAACCACTATTTTAAATTGCAATAATATTTCACAGCGTTACAGTTTTTCTGTATTTTTAATCAAATAATCACAGCCTTGATGAGAAGAAAAAACGTCTTTAAAAAACATTTCAAAATCTTACTGATCCCAAACTTAAGATCATAATTTACTAAACTTTATATACATATAAACATAAAATTCAATTCAATATATTTAATGTATATTTCTTTTCAACTATGCTAGATATAATATAAATTATATCTAATTATATAAATATAATATAAAGAATATAAATATATACATATTAATAGATAATTTTCAAATGTATTGTTTTGATATTTATATTCATGTCTTTACCCCTCTATTGTCTCTGTATCACCTTTTTTAGAATGAAGCTGGATTTAGGTATTGTGAAGAAAGCAGTTCTTTTGGATGAGGTATATCTTTTAGACTAATTTTGTTTTATTTATATATTTGTTAGTTGATTTTCTTACACCAAGAACCCTTCCCGTTATTGTTCTGTATTTTTATCTCTTTGAAATCAGTGGTGCTCATATTTCACCACCTTTTCTGTTTCTCAGTAATGCAGTCTGAATTGTTTATAATAGTAATATAATGCTGTTCTCTGTGGTTGTAGTGGTACACTTTAAAGGATGTGCCATCAGGTCAGGTTCATCTCAAACTAGAATGGCTCTCTCTGCTGCCCTCTGCAGAACGCCTTAGTGAAGTAAGATCTTACCTGACGGACTATAAAAACTGTGTGTTTGTTGATATTCTCCTTTAATTTCCAGACTAAAACCTTTTATCAAATATAGGTGCTGGAGAGGAATAAAAACATTACCATATATGGTAAGACAGCAGATGCTCCTTCTGCTGCCGTTTTGACTGTTTATCTGGACCGGGCACAAGATCTACCTGTAAGTTTAAATCCTTCACCTTTGTTGCCCTTCTTTCAGCATTTATTATTTTGTTCAAGGAGTGATTTAAATGTTGATGTTATTCAGTAAGACGTGTTTCTATTCAGTTTAAGAAAGGCAATAAGGACCCCAGCCCCATGGTGCAGATTTCTGTGCAGGATACCACCAAAGAGAGCAAGGTAGGATGCCATCATTATTGTTATACCTTGTGTAAAGTTTAAAAAAAGGCATATTTATACTTTTGGAGTCACTCTTTCATGTATTCTCTCATTAATTAATAATCCAGACGGTGTATGGGACTAATAATCCAGTATGGGAGGATGCCTTCACATTTTTTATTCAGGACCCACGCAAACAAGATATCGACATCCAGGTATAATCACTATGATTGCAAAATATTAAATCTAAAGTGTTATTCATTTACTACTCATTTTTCACTTTTCATGATGTAACTGCTCATTTGATTGTGTATATATACATGTAAACAGCATTTTCTCACTGTAATTGCTTCGTTCTGTCCCAGGTGAAGGATGATGATAGGGCTTTGACACTGGGCAGTTTGTCTATACCCTTGTCCCGTCTGCTCTCCAGTGCTGAGCTCAGCATGGATCAATGGTTTCAGCTAGAAAAGTCTGGACCGGCCAGCCGTATCTACATCACAGTTATGCTGAGGGTAAGATGAGAAAGATTGATTTTTATTAAACACTATTGAAGGGGACATCGGGCGCTCATTTTCTACAAGAATGTATGATCTGAAATGGCTGCAAAATACTTTTTTTTATTTTTCGGTGCATGTCTCTAAATGATAATGAGTTACTGCTAGCCCCGCCCCTCTCTTCCATTTTTGTGTATTCGGTGGAACATTACCATCAAAAACAAAACGAATCCACTGCGTCCTCAGTGACTCTTACGTTGTTGTCGCTACAGTTGCTCAAGCACTGAGAAAATGTTGGACAGCGTACAACTGGCTGAGGGCGGAAATATGCTAATACGGGACAGTCCATCAGCAGTTGTGGGCGGGGCCTGAGCAATATGACATCATACTGCTCAGAAAATCAAAATAGTATGACAAATTAGACGGTTTAGGTTTTTAGGGGATAAAAAAGGAGTGAATGGATTTTTATCATTGTATGTAAACACCATGTAAAAGTGAATTTTGCATCCGATGTCCCCTTTAAAAACTTTGAGGACACATAATGTGGTTGATGTTTGTTTCAGGTGTTGTGGCTGAATGAAGAAGCCATCCTTACCACACCTGTGACTCCATTGCCTGGAGATGGAGATGTTGAATCAGAAGTGTCTTCTGGGGTATCAAAAGTGCCTCCCACTGCAAAACGTCCCGACCACACTAGCCCAGACAGCAATTTTGCCTCTGAGGTGAGCCTGTAGAGAAGTGTAGATCTTGATCTCTTTTGAAGATTGAGGTTATCAATATTTGTAATTATCACATGTTCAATATAGGGTGTTCTGCGGATCCATCTGGTAGAAGCCCAGAGTCTCATCGCTAAGGACAATTTAATGGGTGGCATAGTGAAGGGAAAGAGTGACCCGTATGCGAAGATCCGTGTGGGAGGACTGGCCTTTAAGAGTCAGGTCATCAAAGAGAACCTCAACCCTGTCTGGAATGAACTGTACGAGGTATGCATGCTAATTTATTTCATGTGTAATATGGAAGGATATGGGTTCTTTTTTAAAACAGATGGAATCCATCTCATCTAGCTGATTTCTGTTTTGCGAGTCACTTCATTGCTTCTCTACTGCTCTGCTGACGTATTCAGACATTACTTTTTGTGTCTGGAAAATAAATGTTCCCATGCAAAGGGATATGTATAAGTAATGCATACCTGGCTTCCTGCACTATAGGTGATCTTGACCCAGCTCCCAGGTCAAGAGGTGGAGTTTGACCTTTATGATAAAGACATTGATCAGGACGACTTCCTCGGCAGGTGAGGTGGCAACCTTCCTCTTTTACTTTCAGAAGTTTATGCTGTTTCATTGTAGTTGCTTAGTGATGCTTGAGTAATAAGGAAAAACAGGCTAAAAATAACCTACCCTTGTATTTAAAAGTTTGGGGTTGTTAGGATTTTTTAAATGTGTCTGAAAGAGGTCTCTTATGCTCACCAAAAGCTGGATTTGCTTGATTAAAACAGTAATGTTGTGGATTTTTGTGATTTAAAATAGGGCTGTCAAACGGTAACGGGTTCGGTACTTTCGGTACTGAAATTTTAAAAACGTCCATTGATCCATTGATCCTGTGACACTGAAGACTGGATTGTTGTCTGCTTAAAATTCAGTATGCAGGAATAAATTAGATTTTAAAATATATTAAAATAGATAACTTATTTTAAATTAAGGCTGTCAAACGGTACCGGGTTCGGTACCGAAATTTTAAAAACGTCCATTTCCCGCTCACATTTGAGCGCTGTTGAGCCGATTTTTAAACATCGCTGATTGGCCATATTGGCCATTCACGCTCCTCACCGAGCGCTCACAAATAAGCACAACGGGAGCGTTTGAAAGCCGCATCTGTCAGCGGATTCATCAATATGCAGATATATTAGGGATCCGCTGACACACGTGGCTTTCAAACACTCCCGTTGTGCTTATTTGTGAGTGCTCGGTGAGGAGCGTGAAGCGCTTATCACACAGTCATGTCTGTTGAGCGTGTGAACACTATGGCCAATCAGCGATGTTTAAAAATCGGCTCAACAGCGCTCAAATGTGAGCGGGAAATGGACGTTCTTAATTTCGGTACCGAACCCGGTAGTGTTTGACAGCCTTAATTTAAAATAAGTTATCTATTTTAATATATTTTAAAATCTAATTTATTCCTGCATACTGAATTTTAAGCAGACAATTATCCAGTCTTAAGTGTCACAGGATCATTCAGAAATCATTCTAATGTTTATGTGGTGCTCAAGAAACATTTCCTTTTATTATAAATGTTGCAGTTGTGCTGCTTAATATTTTCATGGAAACCATGATACATTTTTAAGTGTTCTTTAATGATAATAAATAAAAATCTTTAAAAAAAAAACAGGATGAAAGAAATTATTGAACATTGTTTAAGAAAAATATACGTAATATTTATTTAAATTAGATGATTCAAATGTAATAGAGCCTAAGTGATGTTACTTGCCTCATAGCACATGCAATATATCTTTTTTTTTTTTCAAAATGTCATTCTTTAAAAGGTAAATGTTTGTATTTTGTTTTGCTTAGTACTAAAATATATATTTAATATACAGTATATGAAGTAGTGAGTTACAGTCTGGGGACAGAGGGCTTTAAGGACAGTAAATAAGACAAAATAAGATCAAATTTAATTAAATTGTACGTTTTTGCAAGAAAATGATCTCTGATTCATTTCAAAGTAGCAGTTAAGGTTGTGTGTTACAAAGTTTTGGTTAGTGCATCAAGAGTATCAGTTCTTCAGTTTTGTTGATGAATGTCAGTATTATTCCTGCACTGATTTATTATCCGTTTGCAGGGTTAAAGTCAGTCTCCGAGACCTCATCAGTGCTCAGTTTACTGATCAGGTGAGACACTCAGTGCATGTTTGTTTGTTTTAAATATAACATTCATCATGTTTTTGTATACTTTCTATATTTATCTATTCTACACCTACTCATGCCTGTGTCCTGGTGCAGTGGTATACTCTGAATGATGTGAAGTCTGGACGAATTCACCTTGTGTTGGAATGGATGCCTAAAGTTTCAGATCCCACCAGACTTGAACAGGTAATGTGCTTTTATTATATATGCTTTGATTGTTCATTCCAATTCAATAATATTAACTGATTCTGTGATTTTTGCCATCAGATCCTACATTACAACTATCGTCAGTCTTACCTGAATAAAACTGTCCCTTCTGCTGCGCTGCTTTTTGTGTATATTGAGAGAGCACATGGTCTGCCTGTGAGTTTAATGTTATTTTTATTCAAATATTTGATTTATATCTTCACTTCAATTGGTAGAATTTAGCATTGACTTTGCTTCAATGAACTGAGTTTGTTAGCAGCACCCTGCATTGAAAATGTACTCTTGTTTGCAGTTAAAAAAGAGCGGGAAAGAGCCGAAAGCAGGAGCAGAAGTGTCAATAAAAAATGTATCCTACCGGACCAAAGTAAGATCCTCAAATCCTGAGACATTTATGCTTATGTTATTAAACTTTCAAAGACTTACAAAGGAATCTTATCTTCCCTACAAGGTCGTCAACCGCTCCACTTCTCCACAGTGGGATGAAGCTTTTCATTTCCTGATTAATAATCCAACAGAAGACACACTTATAGTCAAAGTGAGAAACTATTTTACAAAAAATTACTGATTTTAAGGTGTAGGACTGTATTAATGTAATGTTTTCTGCTCTGGAGTGTATTTTATATGAATTTGGTGTGTGTTTGTAGCTCTCTCACAGCTGGGGTCAGGCTCTGGGCTCACTTGTGCTTCCTGTGAGGGAGCTGCTGGATGACAAGGATCTGGTGCTGGACCGCTGGTTCAGTCTGGATGGAGCCATGCCTGAAAGTCAGATTCTGCTGAGAGCTGAACTCAAGGTTAAAAATCACACATTTTCAACATGTGCTGCACAGCAGGGCATATTTACATTCAGCCAGAAAAAGTTTGTTAGGATTAGTTCACTTCCAGAACAAAAATGTACAGATAATTCACAATATTATTGTTTTTACCGAATTTTTGTTTAAATAAATGACAAGCATAACATACATATTCAAAAAGCAAAGTGCTAGTTTAAATAAAATAAGAATATCTTGTCTGTTAAAAAGCTTCTAGACAGCAAGTTGGCTCAATGTGCCGACGCAGAGGGTTCGAGTCATGTCATCCCGAGTGGAGACGCAGCTGCTGAGGCCAGTAGTGAGCTCCGACACAGGAGTGTGCCCGTCCAAGGGTGAGCTCAAGAAGAGCTGTATTTCATTTGCAACAGTATGTTAGTCTTCATAGGCAGAACCAAACAGTAACTTACATTGATTTATGTGTTGGTTTATTTGTGTGGATGCATGCAAATGCAGAGGTGAGGATGCCAGTTCAGCTGGAAAGGCCCAGGTGAAGCTTTCTGTTGCCTATTCATCTGAGGAGAACCGACTGGTTATTACCATCCATGCCTGCAGGTAGGTGTCATACAAGTTCTTTAAAGGACTTAAAGGGATAGTTTACCCAAAAAAAATTCTGTCATTAATTGCTCACCCTCATGTCGTTCCAACCTCATAAGACCTTTATTCATCTTAGGAACAAATATTAGATATAAAGATTAGATATAAAAATAAAGATATTTTTGATGAAATCCAAGATAGGGATGTTCATTTCGGTTATTTTTCCTAACCGACAGCCAGCGCTCATTAACAGATTATTAACTGTTAACCGACAATATTATTTTAAATGAGCATTTAATTATTTTAGAAAGGTTAAGCATCTGTGACCCGTTAAAAATACCAAAATTTATTTTCCAGGAATTCATTTTACATGCACAAAAAGCAGCAAACAACAGAACATTAGAATTCACATGGACACATCACATCACGCACCTCCAGCGCTTCTGCAATCGGAGAAAAACATAATAAAGCTACGCTATATATATATAATGAATTAATGGGCCTATACGATACATTTTTTACTTAATTAACAAAACGAAAGAAAAAACTGTGCAACAAGTAGCTAATATGCAGAGTTTTTAGTTCATTTTTGTGCTGCGCGAAAGGAAGACAGCTGAAAGCGGCATCGTATTTTTCTTTATTTTACAAAAGCACAAAGATTTGTTTTTATTGTGAATGTACACAAATAAAAGCAATCCGTTTACAGTTTTGCTTATCTGTATGACTAGAAGGAGTCATTTTCACTGCTAGAAGGAAAAAAATCAAGTGATTGCGCCGGCGCCACACGTGCACACACAGTTGAGCATTGCTAACCTGACAATGCAGCCTTTCCATTATCGTAATAAAATACAGTCAGCCAACATATGGAAAAAACATATGGAAAAAAAAACACACTGTTTAATCATTACCAACGTACTGCCGTGATATTATACCAAACAATTTGTTTTATGTGGATATTGGAATGCAGGTGAATTACAAAACCAGGTTTACATAATATTTTGGCATTCGGCTACATCTCGAATACGGAAACATTTGGATTTGTGTCGTGTGAGAGAACCAATGTTAGTTTCAGTTTCGCTTAAGCCTAAATGAATTTGTTTTGGCTTGTCGTTTATATAACCTAGCTTCTTATATTTTTCGTTCTTGTTCTTTTCTGAATACTGTTAAATTGAAAGGATTTTTTGTAGAGTGAGGGGAACTAAAATAGCCTAGCCTATGTTTATAGTGTTTGTAAACATTTCGTGTCAGCATCAGTGTCGCATTTAGCCTTGGAAAAAGGGCACGGCGATGGAGAAGTCCAAAATAGGTCTTTAATTGTAAATCCAACAGAACACAGGCGACAACTAAAACAACTTCAAACTACATAAACATCAACGCAAGACAAAGGAACAGAGGAAAACCCAGGGCTTATAAAGATTGGAACATAATCAGTGGAAACAGAAACAGGTGTGGGGCTAATTAACAATCAAACTAAACAAGAACAGGAAAATGACCAAATATGGAAACAGGAACTGAGGATGGGGGTAAAACATGGAACACAAAGTCCAGAATCCTGACAATCAGGTCTATTTCTGAATGTAATAATAAAATGCGACTTAACCTTATAGGCCTTAGCAAACGTAAGTTGTAAAATATTTTGATAAATTACTGAAAAAAACCCACTTAACCAGGGTTGCCAAGTTTTTTACAACAAAACCCGCCCAATTGCTACTCAAAACTAGACTAATCGGGTCTCTCGTTAAAAATGACATGTTTTTTGGCAGGGTTCCCCTGGTAAAATTTGCATGCCAGGGAATAAATGTCACGTTATTGGGGTCGCTTCAACTCACGGGCATGAAAAACAACCCACTGCAACAGTGTTAAAGTAGCCCAATTCTGCGGGAAAACCACGAACTTGGCAACACTGCGTTTAACTGATTGTATTAATCGGTAAAAATTCTTTCTGTCAGTTAACGGTTAACCGGTTAAAAATGAACATCCCTAAGCTTTCTGACCCTGCATAGACATCAATGCAACTGACATGTTAAAGGCCCAGTAAGGTAGTAAGAACATCTATAAAATAGTCCATGTGACAACAGTGGACATACTTTTTGTGCACAAAGAAAAAAAGAGTATCACAACGCAGAGAGTATCGCATGTGTGTGGTACTGCTGATGCAGGAGCCGGCTTTTTTTGTTTTTTTCATAATTCTGTATTTTTGCACAGGAACTTGCCGTCCAACTCTAAGGATCCTCCAGACACTTACATCTCATTTATTCTACTTCCGGACAAGAACCGGAACACCAAAAGAAAGACCAGTATTAAGAAGAAAAGCCTCAAACCTGAGTTCAATGAAAGGTTAGTGGTAACATTCATCAAAATCACTATCTGATGACACAGAGAGCCAAATGTTCACCATCTTTCACTTGCTCCTACAGATTTGATTTTGACATGTCACTTCAAGAAGCTAAGCAGAAACATCTTGAAGTGTCTGTCAAGAACAGTGTTTCCTTCATGAGTCGTGAAAAAGAGCTTCTTGGCAAGGTATTCATCTTGAGACGAGTCAGATAACAACACATTACAGACCATCTTAACAACGTAACGTAACGTACAATGTGAATTTCAATCTGCGTTCTGTTTCAGGTTCAGATAGACTTGAATCAGCTGGATCTCAAGACAGGAATATCACAGTGGTATGTGCTGTACTGTTCACTGTAGATGACTCTCTGAGTACAAAATGTTTGCTTACATCTGTTCTTGTTTGTATAATTTCAGGTATGACTTGTCACATGAGACCAACTGACTGGCCTTCCCATGTTGACTTTAGTTGCAGTCATTTAAAGTAGAGGCTGATTTCACCAATGTTACTTATTCTGAGACTAGCAGGAATAAGATTGCATAATGGAATTGCTGCGCAACTAGCTTTCACCCAAAATACAGCCTGCTTGATTTCCATCTTAAACAAATGATGATAGCACAAGAAGGCTATGAGGGCGCCACCTTGAGTCAAATCAACAACAGTTGGAGAAATGTTACATTTTTAAGTATTTAATTTGTAGCTTTTACTTTTTTATGAGCTCCTGCACTTTACGGGTCATTGAGAATGCAGCAATTAGAAGGTGGAGCTTCTGTTCAGCTGTGATTTTTTTTCAGTGTTTATTGCATTCCAGCATTTCAACAAAGAATACTTCTGGAAATGATTAGTTCCAGATAAATCAACATCATGCATTTCAAAATAACCAAATTGCAAAATATTACAATTTACAAAAAAGGAAGTCTATGAAGTTAAAATGGAAGGAATCTTTTTTTATTGTTTACGCTCATATTTTAGCCTCATGTTTGTGACTAGACTATTCATTTTACACATATCGAAAACGTTTCAATCACTGTGCAAAGTGTGTACTTTCCAAAGATTTAAAATGTATATTTTATGTATGTTTGAACGAAAAGGCAGCATGAATATTTAAATCTTAAGTGCCAATGAGTCTCTGAGAGACAGACGCTCAGAAATGTTACAAAAAATGCTTTGAGTTGTGTCTTGAAGTACAGAATTAGTTCCTGCTGAGAAAGATGCTTGAATAATCCGGCGTAGGAACGAAAAGATGTTTTTGACATTGAAATGTAGTGCTTCTGCACCCTATTAACCAGAGCCTGTATTGCCATTTTAATAAATATGCCATTTGCACTTTAAATGTAAATTTGTTTTATTTTTGAGTTTAAACATGCATTCATGCCTGTATTTGTTTGATCCAAAGTACCTCAAAAACAGTACAATTTTGAAATATTTTTACTATTTACAATAACTGAATATATACTGAATATATTTTAAAATGTAATTTATCCCTGTGATTTCAAAGCTGAATTTTTAGAATCATTACTCCAGTCACACGATCTTTCAGAAATCATCCTAATATGCCGATTTGCTGTTTAAAAAACATTTATTGTTATTATGTTAAAAACAGCTGAGTAGATTTTTCAGGTTTCCTTGCTAAATAAAGTATTAACTTCTATAATATCTTTCCCCTCTAAAAAATTATACTGACTGAATTATGGTATAGCGTAATGTTACAAAAGTTTTTTAAATGCTAATCATATGATCTTTCCATTTATCAATGAATCCTGAAAAAAATGTACTCAACTGTTTTAAATATTGATGATGATAATAATAATAAATGATTCTTGAACAGCAAATCAGCATATTAGAATGATTTCTGAAGGATCATGTGACTGAAATCTGGAGTAATGATGCTGAAAATGTAGCTTTGATCACAGGAATAAATTACATTTTAAAATATATTCAAACAGAAAGTAGTTATTTTAAATAGTAAATATATTTAACAATATTACTGCTTTGCTGTATTTTGTATCAATGCAGGCTTTGTGGGAAGAAGAGACTTCTTTAAAAAACATTAAAAGTCCTACTGTTCAAAAACTTTTGACTGGTAGTGTGTAATTAAATAATTTGATTCTTTATTAATAATGATTTAGCCAATTATGTTCAGAATACTAAACAGCTGAAAGAAAATGGTATTAGGCTCAGCTAAAGCCAGATAGTCATGAATAAAGTCATTAAAATGCCCAGGCTTAGTTAGTAATGCTAAAATTCCCTCGTTCCGCCAGCAGATGGCGAGAGAGAGAGCCGACAGAAAACCCCAGTAAAACCCCACTCATTCAACTTTACGCTAGCGATGTGCAGTTTGTAGATGTGATAGAGGGTGGGATCAGTCGCATGTAGATAGTTTTCATTTGTGGACGCAGTCAGTTAACAGATGAGCACTAATCGGGATTACCCAAAATACATCATCAACAAAAATCTACAATATAAGCAAGAGAAGAGAGACAGCAGAAAAGGAAGAAATAAGAGGACTAACTGCTTGACATGGATTGTCCAGACATCTGCAGTACAATACTTTTAAAAAGGACATCAGAGTGATACTTTTTTTATTCACTTAGATGATTTAAATCTAACGCATTAGACATCTCAGCATTTTTAAAGATTCGTGCCGATTAGGAATCGGTTCTGAAACGGATCACTTTTTCATCCTTTTGAACTTTTTTGACAAAACCAAACAAAAGTGGAATGTGATCGCACGTATTTGGATGTATATCGGATTTATAAAGGGCGCCGGGAGGCAAAGAGTGAATTAGACACAGAGCATCTGAATCCAGCATCTGGACGATATTATAAAAGTGAAAAATGGGGAATATTGAGAGTGTGGACGGGCAATCTGAAATGAAGCATCATATCATGCCCTTAAAAGTTCCCATGCCTGACCAAACAGAGCTGGAAGAAAGATTTGCCATTGTTTTGGTGAGTATGCTGTAGTTACATGTCCAAATATACAGTATTTTTACTTTTAAATAAATATTTATATATATTTAAAACTTTTAACTAACCGTTTAAAATGTTTACTTTATATCAAGTTTATTTTCACAGATGCACATAGCTATAGTCTGTATTTACAGTAAAGCATAACACGTATTTCCTTAATAGTTTACTTCATTTAAGTCAAATTAACTATTGAAGTTTTTTCTCCAATGTTCTTAACGGTATTCTTTAGCATCTTAAACTTCACAGTGATCAACAGATAATCACATCGCATAGTTGCGCTAAAGGACGTGTTGACATTTCTTTGATATGTTCCGTATGTCAGAAGCTTTATGACTCTCTCAAATGTTTCACTGCCACCCCCATTTTGTTACTCGCACGCTTCTCCTCCTTTTGTCTCTGAAGCTTCACAAGCGCTGATACATGATGTGAGATTTCGCATGATGGTGAAACAGACACGGAATTTACTTTACATCCCAAAAGTTTTGTATGGTAAATTGACGTACAGACAAAAAGTGTAATTTTGTGAGGGGTGTAATGTAATTCATCTCCTCATAGAGTGCAGCATTTTCTGAATTCCCCCAAAACTCCTACGAGCGAGAGATGGTGAAAGATCCGCCTCCTCTCTCTCTCTCTCTCTCTCTGCCTCTATCCAGCGCCTGGACTGGGTTTTGACTAGACATTGTGCTTACAAACTCATCTGTCATTGAGAATCTGACATTATGAGGCAATCAGGCGTGTTTATGTAATACAGTAACTGAATCATAACAGCGTAACGTTTGGAAACCTCGCCCGCCCGAATCTGTCAAACAGAGACCTTGTAGTTTTTTAGTCTTTGTTAACCAGTATTGGGGAAAATTACTTTTAAAAGTAATGCATTACAATATTGCGATACTCCATAAAAAGTAACTAATTGTTCTGCACCTCACTCCCAATTTCTCATGGGACAAGAGAGGTGTCAGTGCATAAATGGGATAACAAAGTAAATTGCATTACTTTTTTGAAAGTTAAAAGTTCAGAAAAGTAATCTGATTACGTAACCTGCGTTACTTGTAATGCATTACCCCCAACACTATTGTTAATAACTGTTGATTTGCATTTGCAACTTAAAAGAAGATTAATAGATACTAACAGTGTTGTATCTCAGGCTGAAGGAAGTGCATCTGGTCTGCACTTCACTCCCGATTTCTCACGGGACAGGAGAGGTGTCACTGCATAAATGGGAAAACAAATTGCGTTACTTTTTTGAAAAAGTAACTCAGATATGTTTTTGTAAATTGAAAAATAATGTTACTTTACTAGTTACTTGAAAAAAGTAATCTGATTACGTAACTCGCGTTACTTGTAATGCGCTACCCCAACACTGTTGTTAACCAACTGTTGATTTGCGTTTACGTTTTAAAAACTAATTGCGTTACTTTTTGTGAAAAGTAATGCATTACGTTACTTTTGCGTTACTTTTTGTCACCTGGGCTGGGCTTTCTTATTAATTTTTAGTAACAGAAAACTTAGTTATATTTTTGGCGACTGTAAAGACCCTTTTACACCAAAAGTGAAATTAATAAGTCTTAAGGTTATTTATAATATTATATTTATATGTAATTAATGTGTCAGTGCATAAATGGGAAAACAATCTGTTACTTTTTTGAAAAAGTAACTTAGACATTTTCTTGTAAACTGAAAAGTAATGCGTTACTTTACTAGCTACTTGAAAAAAGTAATCTGATTACGTAACTCGCGTTACATACTTGTAATGCATTACCGCCAGCACTGTTGTTAGACAACTGTTGCTTTGTGTTTGTGGTTTAAAAGAAGATTAATAGATACTAACAGTGTTGGGGAAAGTAACTTTTAAAGGTAATGCATTGCAATATTCAGTTACTCCCTAAAAAAGTAACTGAGTGCATTGCTTTGTTACTTTTTATGGAAAGTAATGCATTACATTACGTTTGTGTTGCTATTTCTCATCTGAGATGGGCTTGCTTTTATGTTTTTAATATGTTCTATTTTGGTATATCTAAAAGCCCTTTCAATATTTGGACCATTTTTGGCCGAGATACAACAACAAATGACAAATCTGGAATCTGAGGATGCAAAAATCAAAGGAAAGTTGTCCAAATTAAGTTGTTGCCTATGCATATTATTAATCAGAAATTACATTTTGATATATTTATGGTTGGAAATTTACAAAATATCTTCATGGAACCTGATATTTACTTAATGTCCTAATGATTTTTGTATTATTTTGACCCATACAATGTATTGTTGGCTATTGCTACAAATACTTATGCTACTTATGACTGGTTTTGTGGTCCAGGGTCACGTTTATTAATGTACAAATAGACTCAATTAGGATATGCTGTGAGGTTTATAATGTAAAACAGCTTGGCTGTTGCTAGTCAGGTGTTCTGGGTGGTTTCTATGTACCCCTAAAGAATTTATTTAGAATTTTAGATTTATTTTGATTAAAGAGTTCTAGTTTAGCAACAAAATGACCTCATCCCTTCATACTGGACCGAAGATGGAAAGACTGACCATCCCAGGGTGGTTCCGAGGTCAGTTTTAGAGCCTTGTCGGCAGTCTTCTTTAAGTTCAGCCAGATTTCCTCTCCCTGCTTTTACTTTGTGGGAAAGCATAACATTTTGAGTAGCATTTGCGTTTCAGTGCTGTTATCGGACGACAACATGTGCTGGGCTCTGTCTGTTCCGCTCGACAGATAAAGGAACATCAAAGTGATTGTCTGGTAGAGAGCTCTCCACTCAGGAAAAGAGGGCTTCGACTTTACACTATGGTACTAATTAGAGTCACAAAGGTTGAAAATGTTTCTTCCTTCATAGAGGTATCAATGCAGCCTGAACAAAAAAAAAAAATGGAAAAATGATATTCTGACAGTCACAGCCTCTCTTTTACATGTATTTATAACAGAATACATCATATAGTCAGTGACGTAACTCTTCTTCCCTCACTTCCGCTATTGATTTCCTGTGTGCTACTGCTTGTGGTGCACTTTTAGCTCAGTGTGAGGTTGTGTCTGGTCGTGCCATCTCCCCTCCCTCAGACACACGCTCTCAGACGGGTAGCGCATAATGATGTCATAGGTGTAGGCCGTGCCAGCGCAGTAATAGTCGTGCAATGATGGTTTTAACAGAAGCTTAGCACACAGAAGGGCGGGCTGTGCGTGGAGATGGATCAGGGGGATGAGGCCCCTGGGTTACATCAGACAACTTCATGCGGCCCGCTAATAAAACGCTCGGTTCAGGCCTAACCGAGCGCATGTGCCTCATGCATCGTTTTGCTCTTTTTCCTTTGTCTAGCGCCGCTTCATCTCAGCTCTCTGCGGCTGGAAACAGCTGCCTGACATTTTTCCCTCGTTTGCGAAAGGAAATTGCATTGTGGAGCTGGCTGCGGCCTGTTTCTCCAGCAGTGCCTGGAGAGTTTGGCTACTGGCTTTCTTGGTCTCAATCTAGACTATCGCATTGGTCACGCAGTCTTCTCTCTGAGGATTATGATTTTCTTTTTTCAAAGCAGCAAGATTATAACAGATTTCAGGAAGACTTAAAGGATAGTTCACAATGTAAAATGAACATTCTGTCATCATTTACATACTTCAGGGTAAGTAAGTGATGACAGAATTTTTTTGGGATCAGCTATGCCTTTAAAAAGTTTTTTTTAGAAGCTTAAGTGGGTGTGTTAAAGTCAACACGAGCTCTGTTTACTTTCTTAATCCGTACCTGGTCTTATTGTGCATGATTCATTTTCCAAATAAAAATGTTTGTGTACATAGTCTTCATCACAATGTAGACTCCGCCACTTGTTGGCTGACATCAGCACTTCTCCTGCAACCATCTGATTCCATTCTGGCTTTTCACAATCCAATTAGTTTAAAATCTGTAATTTATTAACTTGGTTGTTATTTTTTTTTTCGTTAAATGCTCTTTTTAAATCCAAAATACATCAGTCAATCACGAAATTTATATGTTCAGTTTTCAAGTTTTAGTAATTTTGCTGTTGGCTTTAGTCATTTTTACTAGTTTTTAAAATATTTCTATTTTAATTGTATTATTTTAGTTGTTTTAGTTTTAGTGATTTTATTACTTAAACATTTATTTATGTTACTTGCATTTCAATTTTTAATTTTAATTTTTGATCTAATATTTATTTTATTTAAGCTTTATTTCAATTACCGAAAATTTTAGTTTTAGCTAACAATTACAGCACTGGTTGCATTTCAGATTAACTTTAAATGTGCACTATGGAACTTACGAAATCTAAGTTACTTGTGAATTTATTTATTTTTTGGTTTGCTTGCTTTTAATAACATGTGACATAAACATGCAAGGGGAACAACGTAAACCTGAATTTTCCCTTTAAAGTTAAAAATTCTGTCACAAATTAAATATTTTTGATTAAATCCGAAAGCTTTCTGACCCTGTATAACCAGCAATGCAACCCCCATGTTCCATGTGTGATAAAATTAAGGTTGAACCACTAATGTCATATGGACTATTTTAGTGATATCTTTACTACCTTTGTAGGCCTTGAACATGTCCGTTGCATTGCTGTCTATGTAGAGTCAGAAAGCTCTCGGATTTCATCAAAAATCTCTTAATTTGTGTTCCAAAGATGAACAAAAGTCTTACAGGTTTGGAACAACATAAGGGTGGGTAATTAATGACAGAATTTTCATTTTTGGGTGAACTATCCCTTTAAATCTGACTTGAAAGCTCATAAAATTAATTATTGTTGTAGGCGTACTCCTCTATAATGGGTTTCAGTTCATTTTAACCTCTGCAGTGCAACCTTAAACAATGTAGGTGGAATCCATATGGAATATTCTATGGTAATGGAACACTCTTACGCCTCACTCTTTCCCTGAAACTGAAGTTGGAGTCTGGCTTCCTAGCTAAACTTCTCCATATGGGCCTCTGTTTTGTTAAAGAGACAGGAGGTGTAATTTTTTTTTCCAGAGGTACAGCAATGGAGCAGGAGTAGATGTGTGTGCAATATCCTTTTTCAAAGTGCTCCCGCTCGACTGCACCGCGGCGGATTCCTGCGGTCTGCTCTCGGTTAAAGCCACGGGAGAACTTTAGAGAGGGAAAATTCCCTTTGAACTGGCTGTCTGCCACTATGCTCCGTTGTAATGACTTTACCAACACTTTTAGCAGAATGTCATACTGTAGGGCTGTTTCAGAGTCCGCTGAGCTATCTACTTTGAAGTAGACACTAAAAGAGATTTGCAGTCTTGGTTATCGTAGCAAACTACTTTTTGCGATTCAAAGAGCTTTATGGTGTGCACGAGTGTTTAAGTGCGAGCTTTGCCACACAGGAAGAGGCAACACTGTGACCCTTCCAGCCCCATTTCTTGTCAGCGTGACCCCTGACACTATGCTGTCCGTCATGTCACAGTATTTGATAGATGTCACTCAAGTGGAACTAATGGAGTCAAGCTGTGGCCCCCGTTTATGGGACATTAAACCTAAATCATTTTCATTAGTTTGGCCCGTGCTTCGTTTATCCGCTCTGTGTGTCTGGTCAACATGCTTTCGGGCCCGAGCGCTTCTAAAAAGTCTGCAGGTGGGGAGGAATCGGCCATTGATTGTTTGTTGAGGCTCAGAGTCATGCTGTGGGAGTGTACATCTGTCTCTCCAATGGCCCCGTCACAATGTTTGAGATGGGATGTCTGAGGCTTCTCTCTGTAGGCATCCTTGTCCTACACAAAAACACACAGACTCACATGCGTGTGTGCAGAATCACGTGCATTCAAGTCTGATAGGTTTTTGTTTTGTGATATGAATTTATCAGGTGCAACTCATTCTTTATAGTTGTTGGTTGGGAATTTGTTGATATTTAAATAGCAGTTTCAATGCAGCTTCAAAGGGCTTTACATGATCCCAGCCGAGGAATAAAGGACTTATCTAGCAAATGATTGGCCATTTTCTAAAAAGAAATTACATTTTTTTTAAATCACAACTGCTTGTCTAGCACCAGCTCTGCATCCATGGCTTCATGCTTTACGTAGTCACGTTGGAAAGGTCACGTGTGACGTAGGCCGAAGTACCGACCCAGTGTTTACAAAGTAAACATGCAAAGAAAGTCAAATGCCCTTTACAAAAAAAGGTAAAACAACGAAGTTGGAGGAGAAAATGAGTTGGTATTTTTTCACCCTACACTACCTTTTTAAACTGAAGTACACAGGCGAAGAACTGACTGCCCATGACCTTTCCAGCCTAATTACGCAATGTGTGAAGTCGAAGACTTCAAACTCACGTGCACCATTGAAGTCCACTATATGGAGAACAATCCTGAAATGTTTTTCTCAACGTTTTCCTACTTGAAAACATGTCAAAAGCATGCATTTTTGTAATGTAGCTGCTTTGCAATATATTGAACAATATATGCAATTTTACATTTGCATGGTTATATTTGGCTGTAGGTGTGTGTGTGGGGGGGTCAGGCTGCTCTCTTGCAGCTGTGTTGAGGGTCCATTCTGAGCAGTGGTTTCCTCTCCAGCACAATGGAGGCTCTGTGAGTGTGTGTTGTTTTAGAGCGAGGGCCTCTCCCCCCTGAGCCCTTTGTGCTCATTTCTTTTACTATATAGAGCTTGCAGGAACTGCTGCAAGAGTACTTGCAGATAAATGCAATTTGAAAGTCTGAAAATAATTGTTTCGTTTTCGTCAATATCACACCACTAAGACCAGAACATTCTCATTTTCAGCTCCTTTTCTCAAGCTCACGTTCAAAAAAAAGCCTACTCCCGTTGTTCCATGTATTTTAGGGTTGGCAGGACTGAGTGGGTGGTGACTCTGTACTCGAACTCACCATTATTATTATCTTAGGGTGAGTTTACTCACCACACCATCATGACACAGGCGGTGGCCCTTGGGCCTTTTTAGCTAGACTTTGTGTGTATTTAACTTTCTTCAGGATTTTGCTAAGCAAGTTCTGTTAATCCGTGCTGGCAACATTTGGAGCCTCTATGACGTTTTCATGGATAGATCCACTATTGCTGCATATTAAAGGAGAAGTTCACTTCCAAAGCAAAAATTGAAAGATAATGTACTCACCCCTTGTCATCCAAGATGTTCATGTCTTTCTTTCATCAGCCATAAAGAAATTATGTTTTTTGAGGGAAACATTTCAGGAGTTTTCTCCATGTAATGGGCTGATATGGTGCCCCGAGTTTGAACTTCCAAAATGCAGTTTAAATGCGGCTTCAAATGTCATTTGAAATGATTTTCAGCTGAAATGATTTTTGAAGTTGAGGGAGAAAATACAATTGGAGTTTTTCGACATACCCTAACTGTCTTGAACCAGAATACACAGAGTTCAGGGAGAGCAAGACAAGACGAGCATTTGGGATCAAAAAGTATTTAAATTGTATTTTTTTAATGAAAATAACTGATTGTTTCGCTAGATAAGACCCTTCTTGCTCGGCTGGGATCGTTTACAACCAAATTTGGGATCGTTTGAAGCCGCATTTAAACTGCATTTTGGAAGTTCAAAATCGGGGCACCATATCAGTCCATTATATGGAGAAAAATCCTGAAAAGTTTAATTCAAAACACATAATTTCTTTACGACTGAAGAAAAAAAGACATGAACATCTTGGATGACAAAGGGGTGAGTACATAATCTGTACATTTTTGTTCTGGAAGTTGACTTGTCATTTAAAGGTGACATATCATGAAAATGCTACTTTTTTCAGTATTTAAGTGCTATAATTGGGTCCCCGGTGCATCTACCAACCCAGAAAGTGTGAAAAAATACTTTCTCTGCTAGCTTGTGAAAAATAAGCCACTAAGATTTCACTCCCCCATGACGTAGGAAGGGGATCTTATTATAATATTACCACCCCTTAATTTGCACTTACCACAGCACCGTCATTTTGTTTCCAACAACAGTTTACTAGTTTTAACGCCATGGGAAAAAGTTTGAGCAAAGCATGCTAAGTCTTCTGTCTTTGCCTGCACAGATGAGCACAGAACACTATTTAGAGTTCCATCCTCAAATGAGTCCAGAGCAGTGGATTTATTGATTTATTTACAGTATGTTACGCTGCTGCCACACAGATCTAATATAAACATGCGATTTCTTTCGCAGCTGTTTACCTTCACAGACATAACCTACTGTTTTTGTAGCTCATGTGTGATTTTAACACAAACCTGTGTGAATTTGACAGTTTAAGCGCAATAAGACATGAAAGAATTTAGTTTGTTTAGTTTAGTTTGTGCGCGTGCTTTGGATGTGTGCGCTCAGTAAACCCTATATCAGTAATTGAAACTGATATGGCTTTAAAATGCATGATTTCAGCATGATAGACATGATAAATTAAAACCAAACAGATGTTTTTTGGCAGAGTATCTGATGTACAAGCTGTAAAGGCACAGCCCTATTCTGGAAAAGGGGGCGGGGAGCAGCAGCTCATTTGCATTTAAAGAGACATGCATGAAAACAGCGTGTTTCTGCTTTTGCTCAAAGTAGGCATTTTCAAAATGATCTGTGGGGTATTTTAAGATGAAACTTCGGAGACATGTTTTGGGGACACCTGGGACTTATATTACATATTGTAAAAGAGGCAGAATAGATCTCCTTTAAATAATGAGACACAGCATATAGGTGCATATTTCTTTGAGATTATTAATGCACTGTGGTCAATCAATATGTAAAGAAAGAAAGAAAACGACTTTATTCAGCCATTTCTTTCCTTCTCTGTCAATCTTTAACGCTTGTTCACAACATACCACGGCGTGTGTTTTTGTTTTCTTTGTACACAGAAAGTATTGTTGTAGCTTCATAAAATTACGACTGAACCACTTTTGTCACATGGACTATTTTAACGATATCCTTACTACCTTTTTGTGCCTTGAATGTGGTAGTTGAGTTGCTGTCTATGTGAAGTCAAAAAGCTCTCGGATTTCATCAAAAATATCTTAATTTGTGTTCCCGAAGTTGAACGAAGGTCTAATGGGTTTGAAACAACATGAAAGTGAGTAATTAATGACAGACTTTTTATTTTTGGGTGAACTATCCCAAAGTTTGCTAACATATGTGTACAAGAGTACAAATGTTTGGATGTCAAAATGAAGCTGTCTCCAGTGCTCCCATTCCTGTTGTACTCTGTATATCCGTTACGACCCTGTTCCTTTCCATCTCCTGTGTGGCCGACCGAAGACACAAACAGGACATCCTCTTTTAAAGTGTCAGCCAGAACCTCTGATTCACTATAAATGATATTTGTACAATGTTTATATTTATAGTACCATGCAAGCTCACTTCTGACTTCATGACTCTAGATCTGATTCACATGGTTAGAATTAATCCCTCTCATATTTAATAACTGAGATGTGTTTGATCGTGACACTGTCGGAGAGCATTTAAGTACTTAATGTGCTGCAGATCCTGTCACAGAAAGTAGAAAGGGAATCTGCACCGTCACATCTGGAAGCCTCATCATGATCTTCAGTAGTTCCTGAAATCATGGTCTTGTGACAGGAAACACTTCCAAGTAACCACATCATTGAAGACAGTATTTTTTAAATGAGAACTTACTTTCACACAGAATGCTTAAACCAAAACTGGAAGCGAACGTTTTCACAGCATTTTTGTGGTTAGACGATAAGAATGGTCAGGCTGTGAGCTTCTGAACTATTTTAAAGGGAAATGTTTTTGTGTCTTTGACCTGACTGATGATTTGTGGCAGACATCATGTTGAGTTGCTCAGATCACCAGGGAATCTCTTGGTGGAGAAGAGCATAGTGCACTAGTACTACCACAGCTGTAGACCATCGAAGTGTTAATGGCCCCATCAACATGATGTTATGGGACTTTAAAGTGTCTGTGTTTACCAGTTAACCCTCTGTTTTGTTGAGAAATTTGAGCCTTTTTAATGCTGCTTTGTGAGTATTGTCTTTTATCTGTTTCGTAAAGTCAGCATAAAATAAAAAATGAGTGGGATGTTTCATATGCCGAACATTTCAGGTGTTTTCAGTTCTGAAGAGCTGAATTTTAAATTTTACTTTCAGTAAGTTGAGCTGATTACAGTGGTGTGTGCTTGGACTTTTAAACGAAAGAATCTACAATGAAATTTGGTGATATGGTCATTAGATATAATCATTTACTTGTGTAGATTATTTATTGATTAACTGATTTTATTCGAATAAAATTAGAATAATTATAATAAATATAATATATTAAATTATAATCAATATTAGTAGTTTATTTATTATTTTTATATTATTTTCTTATGTTTTATATATTATATTTAGCCTCGATCCTGAACGGTTTGGAATGGGGATTGTTTGTGTTTCTTATGTAAACATTTGGTGGGGGATGGTGTGGCAGTTCACTAGTACCTCGACCTCAGCCTCTTTCTGTGTTGTGGTGGATGGGACATTTGTGTTTTGTGGATTTGCTTTGTTGTGATTGCCTGGTTCAGGTTACTGGTTAGGTTTGGGAGATTAGGTGTCAGCGCAGTGAATGGAGAACAGCATTTTCTCACACTCCGTTTTGTCTTGCTCATTGCCAGGAGACTTGCCTGAGAACAGCCCTGACCTCCTGTAGATCTCCACTTTCGTTCCCAGCAATCTTTTGGTTAGAGTAAACTTGCTTTTAAATGAAATTTAAAGTTAGAAATCCCCCTGGCCTTGTGATACCCTTCACAACTGAGGTTCCTGTGCTTCTTTCTTGTAGTGTACACTGTTTCAAAGAATAAGAGGAACAGTAGCTACAAGCGTTTGTGTTGATGTGGTTATGTAAAACAGGGAAATTTGCCAATAAACCCAATACCATGTCATTTACATGTGATAGTGATGTCATTGCTTAAGGTCATTTTCTTCAATAAGGTTCTGTTAGTCATTCCTTTTGGTTTGTCAAAGGGCCTGGGTTTTTTAAACAGGTGGTCCATGCATGTCCTTTGAGGGAATCCATAGATAAATATATGAAACGTAGCATTTTATTTTTTTCTTTTAAATCCATATATATTTGTATACAATTCTTTTTATGTGTATATTTTAGAATAATTTACAAAATTATTTTATTATGCAATTATATTATTATTATTATACTAAAATTATACTATTATTATACTAATTATACTATTAGTATATTATTATACTAATATTATTATACTATACTATATTGTATGTAGTGCTATTAATTTGATTATTCACAATTGATCGCATCCAAAAATTCATATCTAAATGTGGTTTAGTAATGACCTGTCCAATATTATAGTTAATTATATTATAGAATATTTAGAATAATTTATAGAACATTTTTTTTATATTATTAAATTAAAAACACATATTTAACACATAAAATAAAAAACATTTATTACAATTATATAATATGTTATTATATTATATTATATATTGATCATATGTTTATTTAGATTATTAATATTATTTTAAAATGATTATCGAAACGAGTTAAATATATATATATATATATATATATTCATATTTTATTCAATATACACAGTACACACACATATGTAAACACATATTTTTATTTTGGATGTGATTACTTGCACTTTGATTG